>JXOV01010111.1:0-32344 GCA_001014945.1 Clogmia albipunctata | reverse complement strand
TATGGAGGATTACTTAGGAGGTTTCAATGTCAGTACGATTTACTGCCCCCCAAAACATCCTATCGTTGAAGAGGATTTCGAGAATTTCTTCAACTCGCTGGGGAATAAATTCATCTGCGGCGGAGACTTCAACTCCAAAAGCACCTGTTGGGGTTCTAGACTCAATAATACTAAAGGTAGGATTCTATTTAAAGCTATAAACAAAACAAATGCCGTGATCCATTCTACCAATGAACCCACCTATTGGCCTAGCGACCCCAATAAAATCCCAGATGTCGTGGACTTTTCCTAACCAAAGGATTTTCGTCGAGCTCGCTTTCGTTGTGGTCGTGCTTTGATCTCTTCTCAGATCACTCTGCCATCGCAGCAGAGTTAGCGACAAAGTGCGCACCAGAATCATCTATACCCGTTCTACGAGTTGGGAGAAATATCGCTCCATCCTGCTCAATGAGGAACCCATCATCACACAGCCGAAGACCCTGCTTTATAACTGCTCATAAAAGGCTTTGTTCTACTCGAAGCATTACTCTTCAACACCCATTCATGGTCCAAACNCTCAATGAGGAACCCATCATCAAACAGCTGAAGTCCCCTGCAGATATTGATTTTGCAGTGGATCAGATCAACAACTGCTTTATAACTGCTCATAAAAGGTCTTTGTTCTACTCGAAGCATCACTCTTCAACACCCATTCATGGTCCAAACAAATCAGTCACTGCAGCCCTGAAGGAAAAGAGAAGACTACGACGACTATGGCTTCGGAATAGATGTCCGAATACAAAAGCAAAACTCAACTCTGCTATTGTGACCCTCCGAAGAATATTGGCAAGTGAAAGGCTTGTAGAAGTCTCCTCTTCGAAAGAAAAACGGAACTTGAGCCAAATCAAATAGTTAAAAAGCAGAACGTTTTGCTGAACACTTGGATGAGGTCTTCAAGCCCTGGGATACAGTAATAGAAGATANATTACACAACTTATGGGACAAGGTCAAAGCCAAGAATCGTCCGCTGTGCCAGAAGTCTCCTCTTCGAAAGAAAAATGGAACTTGGGCCAAATCAAATAGTCAAAAAGCAGAGCGTTTTGCTGAACACTTGGAGGAGGTCTTCAAGCCCTGGGATACAGTATCTTCTATTCCCAAGATGAAATTCGAGTTCACAAAGACAGCTAACATACCCAAATTTAAGTGGAAGAATATAAAATCTATCCTACAGGTCTACGTGGACAAGAACAAATCTCCTGGATCGGACTCCATAACAGGTCAAATGCTACTGGCGTTACCGGATAACCATATCAGACTCGTCACTCACCTATTCAACGCCATACTAAGGACTGGTGCTTACCCATCGCAGTGGAAGCTGGCGCGAGTAATTATGATCTCCTAAAAAGGGAAAGACCTGACCAGACCCCAACTGTATCAATATTGAGCAAAAATCTTAATCAAGTTCAATACGTGTCTTACCTAGGAGTGCACATAGATCGACGCCCCACCTGGAACAAACTTGTTAAGACGAAAATAGTTCAAACCAAGTTAGCCTTGAAGGAGATCCATTGGCTATTACGCCCTTCCTCCAGCCTTGCCTTACCTCTGAAGCTAGCCATTTTCAAGGTAAAGATTATACCGATACTTTACTATGCCTTGGATATCTGGGGCTCCTGCTGTAACACAACAATGGCTAGAGTGGAGCGTCTCTACTCTAGAAACAGTACCATCTTGAGAGACCTACAAATGCCCATCATCAGGGAATCAGCGATTCGCAAGTCCCGCTACATTCAGAGACTCCTCTACACCACATCAACGACACAGCTGGCCAACTATTGGCTTCCACCACAAGTAAACTCTTGAGACAACATGTTGTAAATGTCCAGGATATTCAATAAATAAGTAAATTAAATAATTGTTCGAAATAATCGAGCATTGAAAATTTGTTCATTTAAAAATTATGAGAAAAATTCCAAATAAATATTTTATTTTTCGAATATGACGAATATTTCATTTATTTGTTTTTGATCGAATATGTATGTAGAAATAAATGAATGATTACCGGTCACGATGGTGCATCGTGATTCCTTGGAGTGATGGCTGCCTCCCATTGCCTCCTACTCACGTAAGCGTTTTTCCTACCTATTTTTTTAAGAACAGTATTGGAGTGGATATACATCTGTGGAAACGACCCGCCTTTCGGCAACCGCTCACGAGGGCAGTAAAAGTCAAACACAGCATAAGGCATAGGTATTATTGATGTTGACATTATTGATAGACAGTTAGTAAGGTATGGGTTTGATTTATAATTTAGCTAATGTTAGTTTATCTTATTTTTCGTCTCTTGCCGGTGACGGTCGAAAACTCCGGTCGCTCCGTAATTAATTGACTGTTTTGTTTAACTTCGTTTTGCAATTCGGTACGATTACATTAGTGTTCATTTAAAATGGTTATTAGTGCATGGAGAAAACATCCCTCATGCATGTTTTATGATATAGTTCGGAAATAGCGGGTAATTCATACTAACTATTCGTATTACTATCATTAAACTGATTCGATAAAGTGGCCAGAACTAAACTGCTTATTTATTTGTGCAATTCATTATCAAAAAGTAGATATTTCTTCACGCAAATTGATTCTGTAACGGTTTATTTTTCTGCACGTAGTGCTGAAATAATTCAAAATTTGCGTCACCAATTTAATGAAAATACATATTGTTATCAAAACCATTTCGGTGTGAGTATTCTCATCTCACTCTAATAAACACACTGTCTTACTTGTACACATTGTGTCCACATTTAAATTTTTTGATTATCGATTAATTGATATTTTTTTCAGAATTGCACAAAATAACGTTCGATATACACATGCGAAATCAGTTATTACAGCACTCATTTACCTATTTTATCATGGTAAATTCGTGTTGTAATAACCTCTATTTCATCGAAATATACTATTTTTATTTTGATATATTGTAATTAATATACTTACTTACTATATTACTAACATTTTACCTCTCCTGAAAAGGAGCTAGACCTACACCGCCCTAGTGTGCGGTGCTGATTGGCGGGTCTAATTCACACTTTTATCCTACCCAATTATAAAGCGCATATAGATAATTTTAAGCAATTACTATATCTATAGCAATAAGTTAGTTGGGGCTGCAATTGCAATAGGAAGGTAGAGCTAGGGCGATATACGAGGAGTGTATGGCTGTCTACCAACTGTTGATACGTTATCATGCATCGTTACAATGATCTTATTGCTTCTTTTTAATATGAATAAGGACTAGAATTCCAGAGCGGGTACTGTGCCCTATCTACCATACCATATTGTAATTATTAATTTCGTATTAATTACAAAACCTAACTCATTTATTTATTTTGGAAAAACCAATAGACTGAACTAAAACATGTGAATCAACAAAGCGACTGAAACCAGTTTATTTTTGCTTGGTTTTTCATAGTATAATTATCTATTCAGTTATATTGAAGTCATAAACATTCCTTATTCGCTATATCTAATTGAAACTTGTTAGTCATTTTGATAATAGAGGTGTGTAATTTTTACAATATATAAGATAAGATAAGAATTGAATAATTGAAATGCCTTAATGGCATTGCCTATATTCAGGTGATTTAATTTTCAATTGATTAAAAATTACAAATTATCGCACCAATTAGTTGCATTAAATGACTATTAAAAGTAATTTCGTTTTCAAATAGTTTCAGTAAAGATTTATTTGATAAAAAAAAATAATTTTATTAAAAACTGTTCAACAAGAACCAGTACAAATTTTTAAACTCACACTTCAAATTGATTTTACAGTGAAATGCACATTATGTATCTTTGAAATGGTTTGAATTTGAAAAATACGTTGTAACGAGCAATTACTTAAAATTAATTTGGTGTCAAAAACACATTGAAATATATATTTTCAGTAAAAGGATTAACTTTTTCCATACATTTTTTTTTATAAAATTTAATTTTTTTAAGAAATAAATCTTTACTTTCTTTACTTATTAATTTCGTTATTAAAATTTTAGAAATTTTTCAAAGTGTTACCATATAAAACTTAATTAAAAACAATCAGTTTCGTAATTAAATTTTGGTTAAAAACTAATAAAATTTTATTTTCCATTTATGGTTTTGTCATAAAATTATTTAACAGTTTTATTTTGAGTCACGCATAAATTAACATAATTTTTGTAAATGAGAAACAATTAAATGAAACCGTTCTAATTTCAAATAAAATTTATCCAAATAAAAAAGTATTAAAATATTTTTTTGGTAACTAACTTAACTCTTATTTTTATAAAATTATTTGAAGGTCTGAAAAATAGGCTTATTTGGCGGCGATATTTTCTAAATTCGTTCACATTTAAGTTCAGTTTCATGACTTGTTGAAGTTGCACCATGCACTGTATCACTGTGCCCGTGATAGCACTCATCATTTAAACCACATTTAAAAGCCATAATCATTTAATGTGAAAACATTTAATTTGATTAATTAATCATAGCCTACTTTATTATAGAGACATGAAAAACGTCAAACTATATTTTCATTCTACGCTACTAAGATTAAAAATTTAAATTTTTGGTAGTTGAATTTTGGTACAAAGTACATATTTCGTGTATTTACACGATTTGTAATAGTCTGCGGGTATTGAATTATATTTTATTTAATACTGTACGTTTATGAAACAATTTATAGAATAAGCATTAACTACTAAAATGTAAATATTTTTCAATAGAATTGTTTAAACAAATATATATTCCTTTTGTAATAAAAGCACTACGAGTATATGGCTACTTGAATAATAGAGACGGATATCCAAATTTTTTTATTACAAAATGTGTGCATAATTATATCATATCCTTGTAATAACAATAAAAAAAAATCTTAGTAGGCAATGTTTTCTCTATAAACTCCTTCATAAACATAATAAGCAATACATTATTTACAAATCAAGTTACACAAAATTAGTAATTTGTATCGAAATTTAACTACTAAAAATTTAAATTTTTTACCTTAGTAATTTAAACGGAAAATATATTATATTTTTTTTCTTCATTCCTCTGCATTAAAGTATACTGTGATTTATTGTAACCGAAAGTTCTATGCGCTTGACATTTACTTACCCCAATTGTCTGTCATCAATTTAGTTGGGAAATGTGTTCTGATTCCTATATATTTTGTGAATACATAGGAAATTATGAAGCGAATTTTATATAATTTAGGCAAAAATGATTTGAAACAAACACATAATTAAACACCCATTTCATTCGTTTTCTAGAATTATACTAATGTTTAATTATGGTCAATTTTTAGCAGGTTGTTAATTAATTATTATTTTACGTTTAACCATAATTTAAAAATTTTTAATTTATAACCCCATAATACGAAATCTTTTCTTGTTAGAGTACATATTTAAAATTTGAAATATTTATATTTTTCATAGAATACAATTTTTGCGACAAGTGTTTTTAACGAGTGAACCGAGTCTGAAACATTCAAGCCGAAAGCGAGTGTTTCATCAGTTCCGAGTTAAAAAAACAGAACATAACGTTTTTTGCACTCCACTTATGAGCACTGAAATTTTTACAATTTCCCATTAAATTTCATTATTTACAAGGAAAATTTAAAAAATGACATGTTTCACAAATGTTTCAAGTGAAATCTCAATTTGTAAATTTACCATTAACGGTTGGAATTCCTCTTAACTACGGTCATAAGGCANGTTTTATTGTGACATGTAACATTTGTTTGCTTTAATTTTTGTAAAATATTTCTATTTAAAGCAATATAAGGCTATTACTATAATTTACTTACATTACAGTTAAGCAGATTTATCTCTGATATTTATGTGCCAAAAATTTTAAAAAAATAGCCAAATTATATGCAGTTGGCTTTTGAAACGATAAATATTAAAATTTGAAATAATTAGTTAATATGAAATATAAGCACGGTCCTATGGCATAGCCGAGACCAATATTTTGTGTAGTTTAAAGGTAACAATGGCGACCAAAAGATTGAATTTGAGCCAATTTGTTGGATAGTTTATGACATTTTTTTCACTAGTGAAATAAAAATTCAAAATTTTCACTGAGTGCCATAAAGCGAAACGTTACGAAACTCAAATGGATATCGAAAACCGTATGTTTCGATACGGGAGTGCATAAAAAATATTTTAATTTAACTGGCTTAGCTATATTATTAATAAGATGCGACCAATTTGTTTTATGTATAATATATACGAGTACCCGTTATTTATATTCTGTTTTTGAGTTTACAAGAATGAATCATCTTGCCAGTGTGGATCAACGATCTATAAAACTAAAGAACATATTTGGTTCGTCCTGAACTGCGATGTTCAACAGAACTGCAGCATATTGGAAATCTCCATGAAGATGCTATTAAATGGCTGATTGTTTTGAATATTTGATAACGGACATTCAACGTTTTTGTGCACTTACACTTGTAGTCCCAATATTCATACGCAATATAAATAAGATTAATTTTCCAATACATGAAATAATCCATTTCGGTATTAATTACAAATGAATACAAAGAATGAAGTGTCACCTCGGGTTTTGATTAATTGGAATCGGGATTGAGAGTTGAAAATGGGCATCAATCAATCAGAGGGGCTAAAATTGCAAATTTTGCGGTGATTGTCGCAAAGAAGGCATCGCTTCGGCGACGAGTAAGTAAGAGACTTTTGCTGGCCAATTAACAAATACCGATGACAATTGGTCTTTGGGCATTTGGGGGATTTGCAGAATTGTCCGGAGATATTTTATCGCTTGTCCGCGTCAAAAATTGCCCAGTTGTTCCACCGGCAGAAGAGCAGGGAGAGGGGTGGAAGCGCAGCACGCAAAGTACAACAATCGGCCAATTAAATTGGCTCCTGAAATTACTCATCTGCTGATCAGTCTCGTCGTTTGTTCCGTCCCCGATTACTGCCCGGTTTACACTTTATTTGAATGAGTTTTTATGACTGGTTGCTTTAAAATGTTTTTTATGCATTTTTGTGGCTTAAAATGGAAATTATGACATTCAAATTTGCTCTGTCAAAGTCGTTATTATAGCACAATTGCTTCAAAGAATTAAAAGCCCTAGTGCTTTTTTTTATTATTATTATTGTGTGACCTCCGTAAAGAAAATTCATCAATTTATATGAAAAGTTACTTTGACACTGAAGGTTTAACTGTGACAAATTTTGACGAACATTGACGAACGTTAACAAATATTGAATATTCACGAACTTTGACGAAAATTACAGTTATGGATTTTTATATTTAAAAATTCTATTACGAATCAACATTTTATTATGAAATAGAAACATAAACATCATTGAAATCTATTTTACAATTATGTATTAGAATTTTTGCCGAAAAAATTTGTTTGAATTTATTTTTAATTTAGGAATGTTCTATCCTTTTCCCGCATTACGTATTGAGCAACAAAAACAGGCATAGTGTGTAGAACAAAGACACCTAAAAACCTAACAATTTTTAAGATTTTCTGTTAATTTATTTAAAGATGCATAAAACGCGGTCGATAAGCATTATTAAATACTCGGGCCTTCTTTAAGACAACAACCCTAATATTTAATAATGACTTATCTTATCAACATTGTTGTATCAATAATTTATATTTGATAAATAGTCTTCTAAACAATTTTTTTATATAAGTAATTCAGAAATTTAGCAAAACAAACAATTATTTGCCTATGTAACTTAGAACATAAAATTTCAAAACACTTTTCATACTATTTTTTAAATTCTTCTTCCTCGACGACGCATGAACAAATTATTCTATATAGAGCCTATTTATATACAGGTTTTTGTTACCGAAAAAGACCACACATACTACGAAGACCATTACTTTCATAACTCATCTGTATCCATTTATTGAGTAGCAACAAATTACTAGTATTATAGAAAGATCCTGTTTATCTCTTCGATTCTATGCACCATNTGAACAAATTATTCTATATAGAGCCTATTTATATACAGGTTTTTGTTACCGAAAAAGACCACACATACTACGAAGACCATTACTTTCATAACTCATCTGTATCCATTTATTGAGTAGCAACAAATTACTAGTATTATAGAAAGATCCTGTTTATCTCTTCGATTCTATGCACCATTCCATCTAAGCTTTGAAAACCTGTCTGATTCGAACAAATAGTTGTTCGACAGTTGAGGCCGGGGATATTATTTGGAAATGTTTTGTTTATTAAATTTACACGAACAATAAACTAAGATATAATATAAAAAGATTAGAATTAGCATCAGAATTTTGAATTTAGGGTCTAAGAATTTTTCCAATTTTTCGCATTTTTTAAAAATTAACTTTTTCAAATAAACAACAACAAAAGTAAGTAAAACACCTTCTTTAAAAGAAAAGTCCATTCATTGTAAGACAATACATTTATGGACTGTAATGGACAGTAATAAAAATCTGTTTAAATTTAGTGTAAACTGGGCATAAGTCTCATTTTACTGAGGGAAACATTTTTGCTGGCTGGAATACAAAAAAGAGAGAAAAAAGTGCGTAATTGCAATCAATTGGCGAGGCAGGCGAACAAAACGATAAAGCGGCCCAAAGAAATGTTGGATTGTTATCAATCTTCATTCCTGATTTAAGCCGGGACTCAAGAACAGCGTCCGGAAAATGCAACAATCGCCAAATTCGTGCCACTCTTTTTTGTTGCTACCATCGTGGATTCCCCATCTTTAAAATTAATACTGTATTTTAACTTAATGAACCGTAATATCGTATATTCAAATTGATAATTATTTTTGAAATTTCGTGGTTGAAAACAATAAAAAGTAAATACTAAATACCATAATCCCAAGTAAATTAATTCTTCAAGATTTGATAAGCAATACTATAAACATAAGATTTTAATTATAAAAACCGTTTTTAAATTTGAGTTTTAACAAAATTTTAATTGAAAACTATTAATTTGTGTAATAGTATTTGTGACGTGTAAAAATATAAATATAAATCCAGTCAAATATTTGCCGTTTCTTCTTCATGGCGATACTTTAATATCTAAAACTCTGTCGTTTATCAAGAGATAATTATGACTTTAGAATGATCAAAAATGTTCTTTTATGCAATAGCATGTGGAATATTCTACTATTACCCACCAATTTTAATCATCAAAGCTATCAAGAAATTTGAAAATCAAGATCTTCAGCGCATACATCAAGTCGTTTACGGCAGTGAGATCTGACTCGTCCGCAACTTAGACATGGACAAGATACAGGTCTTCATTAACAAATGTGTAAGGATCATTTGTAAAGTATTCTACCCCAATCGAATACGTAATGAAGACCTGTGGAGACTAAGTGAAGAAGGTCCTATGAAGAACCAAATAAAGATAAAAATGTGGCGCTTCGTAGGACATTTATTTAGGCGGACGAGCAGCACATCGAAACAGGCTCTAGACTGGACGCCACAAGGAAATAGAAGTGTGGGACGTCCAAAGCAGACTTGGAGAAGAACAATCTAGGGCGATCTGCAAGGTTACGGAAGGAGTTGGAGAGAGGTTAAGCCAATGACCATGAATAGAGTGCGATGGAAGGGATTAGTCACCGCCCTACACTTACATTATAAATGATAAATTTAGATTTATTAGTGGGATGTTTGGAAACAATTTGAATTTTTCTCTAAAATAAATATAACTATAAATAATTGAATTGTTGGCTAATACTCATTTATTTATATTTTTTTCCATTCATTTTAAATTGGGTGTTAAAGGAAGTTTGAAATTGATTTGTGATTTACAATAGTTATTTTCAACATTGTATTGAAATTGCTTAGTCTTCTTCCGAGATGCTGAAAAGTACAATTTCAATACAATGTTGAACAATATTTCACATTCTGAGCAAAAATAATAGTAAAAAATCGCAATTGAAGTGTGTCATCTAGTAATCATTGGAAATGATAACCATATATATTAATCAAAAATTAATCAAGCATCCCTTTGACAATTATGTCATTTTCACTTTTACTTTGAAAATAAGTGATTCCTCTTACAAAAAGAGTGTTGAAATGAAATTATTACAGCATTCAGCGATGCAAAGTGACGTATTACGTGCTTACTTTGACGATTGAAATGTTAATATTACACCTTTGAATAATGTAAATTATTTGTTGCATTTTCGTATCGAAAGTGCTTTCGACATCGATGTGTCACTTTTACGCACTAGTAAAAATTCAAAATTTTTATTTCACTAGTGAAAACAAAGAATGTAATATTCTACGATTAATTTTGTTTCAAAGTCAAAATTTCGACTCCAATTCGAGAAAAATAGTACCTGTTCAAATAGAGATCTTTGAAACAGCAAATTTTTTTAGTTTTACGTGAATTTTTTTAAGAAAGTAAAAAAATATGTTCTTTACACCCTTCTAACATTAATAACTATTATTTTATTATATATTAAATATCTGAGATTTAATAAATTGATTGAATTTTTTTTGTTTTTATTCATAAATGAATAAAAAATTATTGTCCTTTCAGAAACACACCCTTTTCGACCTTGTCCTGATAGTGTTCATTTTTCACCTTTTGTTCAAGTAAAGTTCATTAATTTTTTGTATATATTTTTCCATTACTATAGAGCTGTTTGCGAATAATAAACAATTGAATTGGACAGTTTTCAGAAAAGTGCGTAGGCTAGGGTGTGTAATTGAACCATTTGTCCGCAGAGATAAAGCGGCAATTACTCACAGCTCACGGGCTTCGACAACGAAATCTCTTCATTGCGAATCGATCGATCGCTGCGATCGCGACCCACGCCAATTTCTGCATGCGTGTGTGTGTTTGTGTGTGCCTTATGTTTGCGGATCGTGTAATTTATAGACGTTTTTCGCGTTCCTCAAGGGACATTTACAAGTGATTTCCGAGCGACGGTACATAAAATGCATTTTAAAGTGTCTTGTCAGCCCCGTTCTTTATGCATTCCTCGCCCAAATGGATCCGTTTTAATCAAAGACTGCCCTGGCTTGCCTTTAAATTAGAATCGTCTTTACAAAATTGAAAACAGTTTCGAAATTTGACCCTAATGTATTTTCTCGTTTCCATTACACACTGATTTCGGTAAGTGAAATACAAATTTATTTCGGTGATTAAATTAAATATATTTGTCTAACAGTTGAAAGGAACTTTAAATTTGTTCTGTCAACGCCGTTTTTATAACACAAGTGCTGTAAAGAATTCTTTAAAGCACTAGTGCTTTTTTTATTATTAAAGTTTGACCTCAGTTAAAGAAACCCATCAATTTTATATGTACGCCACTTTCGTTGGGCGTGGTTTATCTGTGTTTTGTTAGTGTTTTTTTAAAAAAAAGCCACCCACTAGAAGAACTCATGAACTACGTTTACTTGTGGTTTATCATAGAGGCCGCATCATGTATTTTTACAGAAATTCGAAGAATTGTTAAGATTTTTTTGTTAATTTATTTAAAAATGCATAAAATGTGGTATAAAACACGGTCGATAAGCATTATTAAACACTCGGGCCTTATCGACCTTATTGTATAAATAACTAATAAATGTAAAGAACCCATGACCTCCAAGGGGGCAGTCTAGTGTTTTACTTCAACGTCTATGAGTCGGGTGTGAAATAAAGCAACATATATTTATACCAAAATAAAAGAATTTGTGAGATTTTTGTGTTAATTTATTTGGAAGTGCATATAATTTTGTATAAAACACGGTCGATAAGCATTATTAAACAGACAGACCTTCTTTAAAGCACTTGCTACGCTCGTGATTTTGAAAATCCCTTATGCTTAATAAAGTTTTATCTTATCGACCTAGCCATTTGTATATCCGTTGTAATGACATAAAATGATTGGCTATGAATGCATTGGCTAGTTTTTATTAAATTTATTTACGCGTGTGAATTTTAAATTCTTGTATTTTTGTTGTAAGTTGGAATATATTTAAAAATTGGCTTTGGATTAATTTGTATTTTATTCATTTTTCAAACTACATTTTTTAAGAAAACAATTATTTTAACATATTGCGATTAATGCGTTATTTAATGTTGTAATTGCAAAAAACGTTGTTAATTCATTAAAAATGAATTTAATAAATTGCATAATTGCGGTACTCCTAAATCGCTGCAAAATATTACATTAAAATCAAAAGTTAAAAACCCATATCGTTATTTCACACATTCCGGATATAAATAACTGTTATAAAGTAATACTTATTAGAAAAAAGAGAGGCCTTTCTGTGTGATCAAAGGTGAGTGCAAAATTGCAAAAAGTGCTAAACGAGAATCCCGGCAATGCAAGAAATGGTGTTATGAAATACCAAATATGAAATTCTCGCTCGCAAAAAGCGCAAAAAGTGATGTCTTGTGCGCAATTATACCGGTAGTTATTACTAGGAATGCTCCACAGCTCCACAGCCTCTGTCCATTCGATAAAAAATGACTGCGTTTGACACAACAATGGAAGGAGAGAAAATGAGATTCTGCTGGTGGCGGTGGCGAGGAATGCGCATTCAACGGAAAGTGTAGACCAGATTGCTTTCTCAATCAAAACAGCACACACACCATCCACTGATTCCAGTAAAGGTGCAACAACGCTTAATTAAACATCATATTTGAAGCTCTTCCAGTTAATTTTTAAACACGTGAAATTTAGGAACTGGGATTTGTGAGATGTGAACCAGATATGAATTTTAAAGAGATCAGATGTTCATGAATTATATTTTGTAAAAATCCTCTGTTCTGTAATAAATCCAATATGCATTAATAGCTATTTATAAAAGTAGGTCAAAAAGATAAGGCATTATTAAACATTAGTATCTTTTAAAGTTACTAGCATAACAAATGGTTTAAAGAAAGCCCATGTGTTTAATAATATATGAAATGATTTTATGCTTTATAATAACATTAAAGTAATATTATGTTACTCAATTTTTTCTATCAAAATCGATTTATAGAACAAGTGCTTGAAAGAATTCCTTGAAATGTTTTTATTTTTATTTATTATTAAATTGTGAATTCCGTTTCAAATGGAATATTTAATAAAATACATATATCGAACCTCTAGAATGAATTACGAATACTTGAACTATCATATGTGCAAGAGAAGAGTAAAAGACTTTCTCTATCACTCCAAAATTGTCGAAAAAAAGAAATAAATGTGATATTTGAATACTTGTATTTTTATAAATTTTGGTGTTAATTTATTCAAAAATGCATGAAACATTTTATAAAAAAACTGTCAATAAACATTATTAAACTCATGTGTTACTGAACAGATTAATAGTTTTGACATTCATTTTCACCAGTTTAGTTCAATTATTTATTTATTGCTAAAACTAGAACATTATACGAAACTCATATGAATGAAAATCTATCAATTTGATTTAATTAATTTATTCGAAAAAGATCTTTAAAAATAAAACCTTTGGAGAATTGTATGACAAATCAAAAAGACTATTTACACATAAGGGATGAACAAAAAAAATTGAAATAATGCCATTAAATATTTTCAAATTAAAAATTTCTTCTAAATTTATATTGAAAATATATTATGGTAGTTTGGTGTTCATATTTTTACCATCCTTTCCTATATTCGCTTCCTGTTTTTCCCTTCCCTCTTGTAAATATTATTTGTATATATTATTATTATTTGTAAATATTATTATTATTATTAAGTTAATAAAAGAAGAGGTTTGGCGCACCTCTTTCTCTTTTACGGAGAAGAACCAGTATTGAGAAACTGGGGAAACTATATATAACCAATAAATAAATAAAAACAGTTGAATTTAGGGATTAAGATTATATTATAATTACACCCAAAAGAATTGAAATAAGTTGAGACATGTATATATTTAATAGCCGAATAAAATGCGTCTTATGTCTTACCTCTTTCTCTTTCTGATATTACGCGTCGCCGCTACAACACGCATTTTTCCTGGAAGCTCAAACTCCTTAGGCCACGTCATCTTTTCGTGGCCCGACGACTTCGTCTGTGATCCTCGTTCACTCCTGCCTACCTGCCCCTCTTGAAAGAGCACCTGGCATACCCGGCACGTTCGGGATCAGCTCGGTGCTGGACTATCGGACGGTATGTAATGATAAGAAAAATTAGGTTAATATTTAAACTATCAGCATGCAAATACATATAGTATAACAAAGTTTATTTTACATCTCTGTAATGTATGAACATTTAAAACATATTTTAATTATATTTAAAACAGTTACGAATGACTTTTTGTTTTCTTGACTTAGTATAAAATTTATTTCTAATGATAAAGAAAGCAATAATTTCTGAGTACTGAGACGACCTCAAACTACCCCGAAAACTTCCGAATAGCCCTCGAGTATCTTTATTTGCTTAAAATACACACTTTTGGCAAAAACCAAAACTCCGGTGCGATGTCGGACTATTGGATGCCGGATTATCGGACTTCTACTGTATTAAAATATATATAATTGAGCCATAAAAGTGCATTAATAAAGTTAATATACTAGACTCTATTGTAATTGGTAGTAAGAAGTGTCATTAATAATCAATTAATGATAGAAACATTCTTAAGGGCATCATACCGTAGTGTTGATTAGTTATTTGTTTTATATTCATAATTTATCTTAACAGCTATTTTTTCCTAATAGTATTAATTATTTATTTTAGTTCCTTCTAATAAATATTTGTGTTTGGTAATTCGCTTGAGTATTTTTTTTTTATTTTCCCATTGGGATTATCTAAATGTATGTTAACTCTGTGTAAATTACCAGCGAGATATGACAGAACAGAGTGTAGACGCGCACTGTAACAAGCCATTTTACACACAGAGAGCACCCATAAAATGTTTACGACCAATTAGAATGATCTGCGTCTGTTTATTCGACAAGTTCCAGCGAAAATTCGAGAGATTTCCCAATTAATAGAGGCCAGGACTCCAGCGTGGTGGACCCGGAGATCTGTTTTATATGCCAACTGGTTCGAATGATTTATACGCTCTCGTCAGCCAGCAAGCAGGGCCGGGGCCAGGGAATGGGCCGAAGAATGGGAAGAATCTCGAATTAAATTTTATGGGGCTATCAAAAAGATTACCACAGAAGAGGAGTGAGATTTTGTGTGTGTTATTTCATGGACTGACTGGCCAATTTCTGTCTGTCTGTCTGACTGTTTGTTTTGCTTGTTTAATAGAGGGGAATTCACTCCCTCATCATAGGAATCCCCACAAGTGATTCGCGCCTGCCTGCAGGTCTTCGAGGTGTTAATCAATTTCCAGAACAACAAGCGAATCCGTGTCATTGATTTCACGTGCTAATTGGATTTTGTGAGCAATCTTTGTTGGTTAACAAATTGTTCTAAAGCCTTTCCAAGACGACGACAAAATGCCTGGGTGCAAGGTCATGGGCTCTTGTTACTGACTCCAGGAAGACAAAGGCTTGGACACAAGTCAGTCATTCAGGGGGTCATCGACTCTGGCTCCTCATTACAATGCATTTATGTTCAGGGAGAGCCTTTCCTCTTCTTCTTATATGAATATATTCAGGGAATTTGGGAACATTGTCTTCTCTCCATTCAATTCACCAGATCGCCAAGACCCGATTGGCCCTCTCCGCATTGCCATTTGCAATTTAAATGGCCCACAATGTTTTGCTGAAAATTTAATTAAATTATTTCCAAAGGAAGCAATAACTTTTCCGCGCTCCCAACCATAAAATTGATCCAGTAAATGGGTCTGGAATTATTGTAGAGTGCACCAAATTAAGAGTACTTTCAGCAATTAGCGCTTAGACTAATTCCAGCGGCAGTCCATTATCGCTTAAAAATCGGGACAACCGAGGAGCGAGAGACAAAGTGCACTGGCGATGTGTCAACTAGTTGTCGATCCAGTCCCCGCAGTTCGACATTTCAATTGGCCAAGATTTATTGGAGGCGTACGTAATGATGGGCACCGGCACAATAGGCAGATAAGTCAGGGAATTGTCACATAAAAACGATTAAATTGTTGCCTTTAGTACAAATTGACAAGCTCTCCTTTCGCAACGCGAAAATGCGAAAATGAACTGTGTGGAACCACTTATTTATTTATGCAGAGATTATTTCATCCTCTCAATGGTACTTGGACTGGGCAGGGAAATTGGCCAGTGCACATAAAGAGAACTTCAAAGAACTCCGATCGCTCAAACGATCGTCGTTCCATCGACGATCGATCGATCGGCAAAGGAAGAAGAACGGGTTCCGTTCTATTTGATCTGGGATTTCTCGTCTCGGCATTAGAGGGAATGTACTCGTATGCAGTGAAAGAACAGCCCGAAGAATTATGACTGCCAAGAAATGCCAAGTAAATTGTGCTAGTTCTGTGCTGAATCTGCAATTTCAATAGGTCCGACGACAAGATTTACACACAAGGAATCTCTTTCGCTCCACCTGATGAGTTGTGCGAATGATGTGATCATTCAGTCATGACTCTCTTGCAAAACTGTTATATAAAATATCAAAATATTATAAAACTCCAGATATAAACAAAAATTCCACAAATCTTCATCTTAATTTTGTTTAGTGCAATTAGCACCTGTTTTAATAAGTTAGACTAATGTGAAACATCAAAGTGAAGAAGAATTTTTAAATCCATTTAATATTATGATACCCTTAATTGTTTTTATTGAAATCGTTTTTATTTTAAATAGTTATTTGTGCTACAAGGATGTAAAGTAAACTGTTTTTAAACAAGTAAAACGAATAGGAATCATTCGAGCCGAAGGCGAGTCACCCATCTATTTTTAAAAAAAACTAACAAAATACAGTTAAAACCCGCTCTTCAGAACTGACAACCATATAAATTTAATGAATTTCTTTTACGAAGTCACACTTTAATAATAAAGAAAAAGCACACATGCTTAAGGGAATTCTTTAAAGCATTTGTGCTTAAATGCATAAAATAGTTCATGCATTTTTGTTGCTTAATATTGATATTATCACTCAATTTTGCTCTGTCAAAGTCGTTATTATAGCACACGGGCTTTAAAGAATTCTTTATTATTAAAGTGTGACCTCCGTAAAAGAAATCCTTTAAATTTATATGGTCGTCAGTTTTAAAGGGCGTGGCCTACCTGTAATTTGCCTGTATTAACGATTTTATTTTGAATATTTTTGGAAAATCACCTATTGGAAATTTTTTAACTACGCCTCGCGACTATGAGTAAGAAAGATAAAATATTTCAAATTTTTAATTTAGAGCCGATTAACAAACTTTTTAATAAAACAATTATTTTTTTGTGTAAATTCATTTTGAAAATTAATAAAATTTTGTATAGAACACGGTCGATAAGCATTATTAAACACTCGGCCTTTTTTAAGGTACTCGCTACGCTCGTGGCTTAAAACAACCCTAGTGCTTAATAATGACATATCTTATCTACCTTGTCGTATAAATAACTATTAAATTATTCAAAACAGTGTAACTTTTACTTTTTTAAATCAGGGATGGTTTTAAAAACAATAACAGAATTGAGCTACATTGGCAATGAATAGAAAAGTATAGAAATGAAACTCGCCAATATTTTTAATATTTTCTTTTTGTTCTGCATACCTTTGTGACCATTTTCGTCGTCATTCAAATGGGCATTCAATGGGAGAAGTGCATCAGCAGTCAGCACCTTTGATCAATTATGGTGGTTCCCACCAGACAGCGAGCGAAAAACTGCATAGTCAAGACTTTGTGGATGAAGTGATGTCCGATGAAAGGCAACCTTAATTAATTATTCCAGAGCGCTTTATGGATCAATTGAGGGCTTTCATATTTTGATTTCATTACCTTTCCATTGACGAGCTGATAAATTATTCACACCGGGCTTAAAAACCGTTGATCATCCCAGAGAGATGAGGATCGTTACTCTTGATTGTTCGCTGATAACGATGTTCCCCAGAAAAATTGATCAGCCCGATTTATTGCAATTTAACGGCCTCGTAAACGGACCAGAATTCAATTTAAGCCAGGTAAAATGTTGATTAATTTGGGCCAGCAAATCATCAGAAGATCTCGAAGCCACAAGATTTCCGATCGCTGAGCCATTAAATTGAGCGTCGCAATCGGGAGAGACCAGAAGACCGTATAACCGCATTAAGTTGATGAGGAATTCTTGGGCTATCTTCCGACGATGATCTCGTTTTCCAATTTAATGGCGCGTTCCGCCCGATCCATAAAGATCTCCCATTTCTCTCCTGCTCTCTGCTTTCCTTCTGCTATTATCGTCCCACCGATCATCATTGATCGCGAGGCGAATTATGCAATCCAACAACTGTGGAACTGTCAGATTAATGCCCGTTGCTCTTTTCGCAACGAGACAATTGCGCGCTTCCTGGAACGAACGGAGAACAGATCAGAGAGCAGAGCAGAAAAGAAAAAAAAACGGCGCGATAAAATCGTCCCTTCCCTTACAGTCTGGTTTCTCCTCGATCTGGATCCCAGAGGAGAAAGACTTTCGGAATTGAATCCAGTTAAAGAGGCTAATCGCCTTTTGATAAATTATCGCCACAAGAACAAACAATTTGCACATTACCATGTGATCTTTGTCGATCGATATATTATATTGAATAAATCTCGAGATCTAAAATTGATCACGATCCCAGTCAGTCCAGATCGCTAATGGAAACCAAAGTAGAACGAGAGTGGAGAGACATTAGTGTTTTGTTGAAGGGCCGATAAGAACATGCTTCCCGATTGATTGATGGCATGACAAACTAAATTAAGTTGTTCTTCACTCGTGATCGCCATTATTCATCATTTGCCTCACGCGAGAAATTGTCTCTCTCTTTGAACGCCCAAAATATTCTCTCAGTCTCTCTCTCTCTTCCTATTTAATTGGCCACATTTTGCAATTGGAAAATTACATTATTATTAAGGCAAAGAGCATGGGGCAGGAAAAGACATGGGATTTTTAATTAAAAGCACATCAGAAGAATGTGCGATCCTCTCTTCGTATTTCTCTCAATGGCCATTATCTAATCCCATCTGCCGCGGTCTGGAGAGGTGGATAAAGTCGTTAAGAAGTACAAGCCCACTTCTGCGATCCGGCGCGGAGGTCTCCCCAGTCCAACCACGACTTTGCTATATTGAACTTTCTCAAAGATCGAATCGATCAGCAGTTGTACAGAGACCGAAATGAAAATGTGTGCAGAAATTGAAGAGGTGAAATTTCGCAACCGAATTCATGATCCATCAAATAGCTTCACAGTTTACGGATGAAAGAAGGCACTTCATCAACGTGTCGAAAACCCGATGATCTCGCGCCCAGCTGACCTCTCCTGCGATCGATTGCTTATTTGCAGTCCTCCCCTCTGTTGGCTTCCTTTTTGCAGCTGAAAAAAAACAGCAAGAAAAAACGATCTTTATCCATTGCCGATCGAATTACAGTTAATTGATTTACTATTATTCCATAATTAATTAATTCTTAATTGGTCTGCACACACACATACTTTATGCGAATTTGTTTCCCTTTGGATTGTGCCTACTACGATCATTCCCAGTAGTGGTGGTGGTAGTTTCGTGTTCGATCCTAGATACGATCGGTAAAATTTTTATAGTTCTTCATTATTGCTTTTTAATTAAACATTTTATTGTGGGCACTTTATCGGGATCCAGGCTGAATAAATTAAAAAATCGTGACTGCGAAAACTCCCGTACATAAATAATTGCAAGTATCGTCATTCATACTGTTGCTCATTAAACGCTTCTTTTTCCCGTTTTGTCCAAACACTCACTCCTCGTTTGGCTACTTTTTCGGTATCTTGTCTTGTTTTATATTTGCACAAAAATGAGATATTGTACTTTTCAGAACAGAGTGTTATTTCTCAAAACTAACAAAAGGTTACCAAATAAAAAAAAACTGAAGTGATCTCTGTTTCTACACTCTTGGTTCTTGACAGCATAAATACTTAATACACACACACACACCTGATCTTGGGAATGAGATCGTCGGACAACTTCATTTGGAGGCAACGCGCCGCACAATCAACAAAGGGCTGTGATTATGGACGATTTCCGATGAAATTGGGGGCTCTTCTTTTCGGCAGACCGCCTCGCCATCACGACCAGGCCTCCATTAGCATTGTTTGGAGCGCGAGGCCGAAGAATAAATTAGCAATAGGTGAGTAACATAGTGGATAGCGGGAATCCAAAGCATTTCAATCTGTCCCGGATAAGAGGCGTTGAAGTCGTTTTCCGGAGAGCCGTAATTAAAAATGTCGTTATCATTTTGCTTAATGGCTGTAATCCCCCTACCAAATGTCTTCTTTAATGGCACACACAAATCTTGGCGCAGTCGATCAAGATCAAACCGATGTACATGAGGGAAAAAACAAAAACAGTTCCAGCTCGTTTCCAAAACCGACTAGATTGACAAATATGGCAATGAGGCATAAAGCGCCTTCCGCTCGTATTTTCGCCAATGCTTATTTAATTCGCATGCAAATCACTTGCGTATCATCAAAGGGCTTCTTCAGTTGTTGCTGCTGCTGCTGCATTGGAAAGGTCGTATTTGTTTTTAGCAACCAGCAGCCGAGACAAAGACAAAGAGCGGGGGATAATGAGACGCCGGGATTTCGCGGTCTATCTGATGTTCAGTGAACCGCAAACACTGACTGAGGCTGTTTATGGAAAAATAATTATCTTGCACTCTCCTCGGAACATTATGGGAGAATCGCTAATTTACCATTATATTCTATTTCGCCAATGCACGAACGCAAAATTGCAACAAAATTAACGAACGATAAAAGGAAAAGGCTTCTTGTCTTTTACACTCCCGGGCAGCTATATAGATGCAGAGACCATATTAATTTCATTCTGACAATTGTATATTTCGAATCCTCATCAAATCCTGATTTTGAAATAAACTTTTTATATCAAATAAATGAAAATTCAAAATTGCAAATTATCGTTATCTGAATCAAAATATCAAATATATAACTTAATATCATTATACTCAAGCTGTTCTATAAAATTTCATTTACCTTTAATAATTTATAAACTGTTTTTTAAGTTGAACTGAGATAAGGGAGATTTGAGTCTATTCGGTTTACAGTAAGTGTAGTTCTTTTCTTTTTTAATTTTGTCATTGCGCTCCGTTATTTCTTTTGCTGGTCGGATACTTATTTAATAAAGGCAGAGCACCAATTGGTACTAATCAGCGTGCCTGTCCTCACTGATAGCGCAGGGAATTTGCCAATTTACATACAGAAACGCAGGTCGAAAAATTAATTAAAACTGCGTGCCAACACGAGACGATTTTAGCTTTTTTCTCAGATTCAGATTGGAATCGATTCCGAATTCGAAACTCCCGTTTTAAAGGGAGTGTAGAGTAGCTGTGCTATCACTTTGCACCTGCCCATCCATTACGAAAAACTCGACTTCCTCTTCAACATCATCATCATCAACATCTATGTATCTATCCATGTTTCATAACTTTAAACAATAATAAGAAATAGAGATTGAGAAAAAACAAAACAAGAAAAAAACAATGCTAAAATGGAGTCTGATGGATTGGACACTTTGTTTCACATTAAATTAAATGTTCTCTCTCTTTATTTTTGACGCCTCTCTGTTGTTGTCCGTCCATTGTGTTTATGATTGGCTTAGATATGTCTAATTAAAATTAAAAAATTCCGTGTTCCTAATTAAGTCAGTTATAAATAACACCCAAACGATTGTGATTGGGCGAAAAGCGCTTACTTTTTTGTTGATTAATAATAAAAAGAAGAAGCAGAAGAAAAAGAGCCGATGGTTCCCACTCTTGTTGTAGTTCGATTCCGAGAGACTTGGTTCTGGGAAGAGGTTTTCCTCTGTTTAACGCCCCAATTGGAGATTCACGCGATCAGCATTAGAATTAAAAAGACATCGTTCGATGACGTCCCCGATTAATTCCAAAGTGACGACGGATCAGAGTCTCGTTAAATGCTGATTTATGGCTGGTCATAAAACGTCGCTAGACAAGACCAGAGAGGACTCTACGAACTTGGAATTTCGGCATCCCAATAAAATAATATAATAGTCGGCCCGTTTTATGGGCTTCCTCCTTGTTGGAAGTATTATAAATGTACATAATAACGTCATTATGGTGCGGTGTGGGTCGATCCCAGGCCAAACAGCTCTGGTTCTGGTAGCAGCCTGGCCTATTCTCTCTACTAAGACTCTAAATTAAATTATTCCGACATGCGATCTGCGGTCGCAATAAAATTAACCTTATTTGGGGGAAATTCACGAAACCGTTTAGATACACACCGGTCAATGTCTTGATAACGTTTATTTAGTTTTCAAGAAAGATAGATCTAGTTAATAGCCTATTTTAAAAAGAAAATAGCCATTAAAATTAATAGTGTTAAATTTATTGTATTATATTATAAGTATGTTTACGAATAAATACGAGGGTGGCGCTTCTAACAGGTTTTGGTCAAATTTTTAATAAAATCGGGTATGAGTAAGGGCTATAACTCATTCATGGGTTGTCTGGTCCAATTTTACATTATATTACCACGAATTCGGTTAACGAATAATACGGATAGCAAACCAAATTTAAGAACGAACTTTTTAGAAATTTCGCCAAAAAATCCCGGACTGGCAACCAGGAAAGTAAAAATGAAATCGAACATTGTAAGTAAAAATTTGTTACTTATACCTGATTATAATGATAGTTGTTATTAAAAATATCTCACATCTTAAATCTTACCACAAAAAAAAACATAGTATCTATATTTAAGAAATAAGTGCATTTAGACTATCAACATGTGGTTTGAAATAAGATGGAAATAATAGTATAATTTGATACAAGTGCTGTAATAACCTATTTCACATGTGTATCGAACGCTATTTTGTGCAATTCTGAAAAAAATACCAATTAATCGATAATTAAAAATAAAAACCGTTCGCAGCGGTTTTTTAAAAATTGTGGACACAATGTGCGACAAGTGTTCATTAGAGTGAGATGAGAATACTCTCAACGAAATGGTTTTGACAACAATATTTATTTTCATTAAATTAGTAACAATTTGCGTGCAAATTTTGAATTATTTCAGCACTCCATGCAGAAAATTAAAACCATTACAAAATCATTTGCGGGAAGAAAAGTCTACTTTTCGATACGGAATTGCACAAATAAATATTTCCCTTGACATTCTAGTACGGAACTTGGGTTAGTCTCAACCTCAACCAGTTGTAAACGGATCTAGTCAATCCGCCCATTTTATTTTGTTTAGCGCCATTACTTTCGAGATGTATATTATTTCGCAATGTTACACAATTGGAGACTTTTTCGCGCTAGAAAAATATCCGCCCGGGATTTGATTCCACGATCTCGAGGAGGCAGTCAAGGGTGTTAACCGCTAGACCACAAGGCAGATAAATTGAAATAAGATGTATGAATGCCAAATATAAGCAATAAAAAAAGGATCACGCTTAACAAACTTTTAGCAGTTCAATGACTTAATAATTTCCAAGTTAAATATGAATCGTTATTTATTTATTAAAAAGATATGTTTTTTTAATTTAAATTCTATTTCTTAATTAGTTGTCTATGGTTTTGACTTTATAATACTGTTATGTTGGACGCAGATTATATCCCCTATTCACAAATAAATATATGAATACGATAATTGTAACGCCTCTCATCGTATATCGCCCTTGTTCTCCCTGTCTATAAGAATTTCTGGTCCTAACTAAGTTGTTGCTATTGATTAGGTATTTTAATATAATCCTCCTTTGCGGAGGATTAGGATAAGATAAAGTGTTTACTAGACCAGCCATTCAGTACCGCACACTAGGGCAGTATAGGTTCGAAGACTTTAAAGGATAGGTTCAATGTTAGTAATATGGACAGTTAGTATAAATTATCAGCTATTTACAGACTATAAAACACATAAGAATTAGTTGTGAGGGTGTTTTCTGCTTGCACCGGCATTCCCTTTTCAAAAATTGAATGTAAGTTAAACAGCATTCGATATTTTGGCAATATCTGCTATTAATTACTAGAAAAGAAATTTTGCACACAGCCACACAAATTTCATTATAAAGATTATAAAACCAATAAATGAAATAGGATAAAAGTGTTTATGCATTTTTGTAGCTTAAAATTGTTATTATGACACTCAAAGCACTCAAGCAAAAGTACTTTAAAGAATTCTTTAAAGCCCACGTGCTTTTTCTTTATTATTAATGTGTGACCTCCGCGAAAGTAATCAATCAAATTTATATGTACATCAGTTTTGCTATGCAGGGTTTAACTGTAATTGCGGATGTATGTGTGTGTTTTTGACTGTTTTACCGGATGGTTTAAATTTAAATTAGTACCAATTAGTAATAAATGAACTATTTACGGTTCTTTTAAATTTAAAACAATCCATTAACGGATAATATTTCCTATGTGAAAGAAAGAGATGCAATATATTGCTTTCTACATTTTCTCTTAGAATTAGAAAACGGAAACAATGTGAGAGAGACATAAAATTTAAATTTTAGGGCAACGAATATTTTTTAATTTTTGTGTTAATTTATTTAAAAATGCATAAAATTTTGTTAAAAGTAATTTTGTTTGATGAAATCTATTTTGCTTTAAACGGATTGAATGATTTTATACTATTGGTGTGTGACACTCGGAGTTTGATACATATCAATTCTTCTCAATTTAATTCAAAATAAAATTTTATCAGATATACAATGTGTTTTCTAGGGAGATAACCAGCAGTATCTGATAATTATTACTTGTAAAATCAATGATACTTTTTAATCGTTAAGACCTTCTCTTAGATGGGACTCCTAACTTTAAATTATTATTTTTTTCAAATAACCACATTTGAACTTGTCTTCTTAACGCGTCAGATACATATAAGTTATATAAAATAGATAATTAGTCAATTTGCATATTATTTGGTAGAACTGTACAGTTTTTATTACGCGAAATAGATAACCACTAAAATTTTGGCAGACTAAAAATTTAAGCTGCAATAAAGTGGGTTATACAGTTCAAAAGATAGTAAAATCGGACAAGAGTCGATTACCCCGAAATTCTTGGCAAGATTAAGTATCATAATGTTCATATTATACAAAAAGGTGGAAGATAACAAGTATTTGAATAATCACTCACTTTGTCCCGAAATGGATCGTCATTAATTTGAATTTTAAAGGCTACAGAACCGATTAATTGGATCACACAAAAAGTATTATATAAAGAGAGAGAGAAACCGATACTGGAGACGACTTCCCCAAAAAACAGTCTCCAAAGCCAAGTTGAAGTGCGCGGCTAAAGACGAAAGGTCTAGCGGCGGCGACGACAATGGAAATGGGCCCCATTAGAACTGACACCTTTTAATAGTCGGGCATTTTATTAGTCATTATCACGATTTGTAACTCCCAAAAAAGTGCTTCCGCCCGAACGATATAATTAGGTCCGGACTGGTGCTTGTCGTGGCTGTTTGTTTCCCGAACATGTCTCTATTAGCCCCGTCTATCGCCGATAATTACACGTTGCCCGCAGATCGGCTGTTCTATGGACGAACGGCGTTGGTTCTCTGTGTTTCTGGGTAATGGGTTTCCGAGCACCTAATTATCTATCGCTAACCCCGCTGAAACATATGCTCACCTATCCCCCTTCTCCTTCTCCTCTTCTTCTTTTAGGAAACATTTATGCGTTTCAGCACCATTTAATACACACAGCGATTAATAGAACAAAATGTTTATTTTCGATCAAAATGTAGATTAAAAAAGTTTAAAAAATAACTTATTTCCAGAAGTATTTATAATTTTAGAAACGTATGATAATTGTAGTAAAAACAGTGATAACACTTCGTTGTAGTAGGTGTGAATTGAATCTTATTCTGGTTTCATTAAAATTAAAATTTTGAATGTTTTTTTTTATAATTATATTTTTTTATTTTGAAATTTTGATCGATATCCGGATTTTGTCAATATATTGGAAAATGAAATACAGATGTGCCTGGAGAGATGTACACTGTGAATTAAGGTCAAAACCGCACTGTTTTTTTCGTTATATTTCTGAAACCAAAAGACACTGGAACTTCAAATTTACACACAATATATCTTTTAACAGATTACAACTTCCTGTCATAGAAGATTTACAAAGACTTGAATAGATTTTGCGAAATTGCGATAAATCGAAAAACCGCATTTGCAGAATGGGTTAGAGTTATAACCGCACCCCCTTTTCTCCGCTATGGGGCATTATTTAAACAATCTATTTATGAGGGTAGTTATTCAATCCCAAATATGTCCAGTACTGCGAAAGTTTGGGTTGCGAAGTCATAGCAGGCCGCCAGTAGCTCACGTTGTAAGTTTAAAACCCTGATTTTGAAATATGTGAAAATAGTACAAAAAATTTTGGAGTTCAAGTCAAGTAGTGATTGCTATCGAAAACTGTCCTCTTCGTGCAAATTTGAATATGAATATTGACACAATAGAACAGATAATAAAGTCACTATCGCGGATAAAATTTTCTGATATATCGGGTTTTTAGGCTATTAAGCGCCGTAACTTATGATGGATTTTAGCCAAACCATATTAAAATAAAGATTATTAAATTCCCTACAAACCGTCCATACTTAGTTTTGGTTCCAGAGATATCACAAAAAAACAAGTTCGGATTTGACCTTAATTCACAGTGTATATGTTTTCTCTCGATAGCAAAATCCGTAAATATTTATCCTCCTACTGTAGAAAATCTATTGATAATTAAATTAGCGCAATCTATCAATAATTTATGGACTTTGTGATAATAATCATAATTACAGCTACATTTTATAAAGAAAAAGAAACATTAATTGTTAATAAAGCATCACCATAAAGAAGAAACGAGAATTTTCGGGTGGAATTATATTTTTACACAAATAAAAAGTTTTAAAATTTGCTTAAAACTCCAATTTAAAGAAGGTTCACTAGAAAATTTTATAACTGACATTATTTTATTAAGGAGACACCTTCAGCTTCCTGTTTAAATTGTATTTTAAGAACAAAATTTCAATTTGAAAATCAATTGACCTTTTAAGAAATTTTGTTGTAAACAAATGTGTACAAATTGTCAATTCTGTGAATGAAGCAAGTTGGTTACTAAGATTGATTTTGAATAGGACTATGAAATTTTCAATCACAAACGCATTTAAAAATAATGGACGAAAAGATTAAATGATTTTTGATTGATTTGTATGAAATTTGGCCATGTTTCTTGTTTATGGCGATGTTTTAATGTTAAAATTTATTTTTTAATTACTTCAAAAAGCCTACATAAATATTTTTTATATTAAAATTGTTCTTCAAAATATTACTCTTAATAATTATGTTGTATTTCTCTTTAAAATGTATTTACAGTCTTATAACATATTCTTTGTTATTGCTGATCGTATCACGATCACCGATTAGAAATATCAAACGGTTTGTTATAATTTTATAATTCATGTTTGTTGGTGGTCATTCATTTTATTGAATGTCAATGCTCGTTAAATTCGCAATTAATTGGCACCATTCGCGAATCGTTCTGCATCTGTCTTTGTCACCTTGAAGCGGCCAATTTAGGTGTTGCAATTTCAAACCGCATTGTCGATCATGTCAATAGTGGTGGCTGTCTTCTGGTCTGGTGAGAAGAATTGGTGCAATCGTCGATCAAAACAGCAACAAGAATCTCATCGATCAAAGACGTCGATCCGTGTTCAGGTCTGAGGATAACAAACAAAAAAAATGTTGTATTAATAAAGTTAAATCCAAATTAACAGGAATAAAGTCGATCGATCGATGGAAGATGGCCGAAATGGGACGACATCTGTGCTAATTAATTGCGTTAGAATTCGCTCGTGGGAAGATGGATTTCACCTTGCCTCGTCGAACACTCTTTTTGTGGCAGATCTGTCGCCACACTCTGCTGAATGCACTCCAAAACGAGGACGATTAATCCCCCCTGTCTCTGTTTCGGGTTTTTTGCGGCTCCATTTTTTCACTTTTTCAGTTTATTTTTTAATTTTGTGGAACCGCATATCAAATTTCACTCGACAAACACATGTAAATTCCCAGGAACCTTTTCGGTTCAACACTCTCCATGTGACGGCAATCAATTTGAAATATTGATTCATAGAGCTAAAATATAAACAAACACCTCACGACAATGAATTGGTATCCGAGGATAATGGGAAAAATGAATCAAAACGGTAGGTAATGAAGTAATTTGCAAGTCGAGGGAGGGCAACGAAGGTCATAAAGGAACGAGAGTGATAAAGAACTATTAGGTCTACCTACCTAGTTTGGGTACTACATTTTGTACATTTCCTAGATAAATTTGCCAAAAAATATATGTGCTACATTGTGTAAAATCAACTGTTTTTAACGAGTGTGAAACATTCGAGCCGAAGGTGAGTTTTTCATCGTTTCCGAGTTTAAAACCAGGACTTTACACCCGAGCAGGACAACTTTTTTTGCACTCCATTCATGAGCACTGAAATTTTTACAATTTCACATTAAATTTCATTATTTACAACGACAATTTAAAAATCGCCATGTTTCACAAACGTTTCAAGTGAAATCTTAAATAGTAAAGTTACCGTTAACGGTGGGAATTCAAACTATTATAATTTGTTTCCTCTTAACTTCTTGGTCATGAGGCAAATGCCTATTTTAATGTGACATGGAACATTTGTTTGCTTTAATTTAAGTAAAATGAATTTCCTTTTAAAACAATATAAGGCTATTACTATTATTGACTTACATTACAGTAAAGCAGATTTATCTCTGATATCTACGTAATGTGCCCAAAATCGAACAAAAATATAAAAAAAAATGCAGATGGCTTTTGAAATTTTAAAACAGGAAACGGTAATTAATTTGCAACATAATCACGGTCCTATGGCATAGCCGAGATTAATATTGTGTAGCTTAAAGGCAACAATGATGACCAAATATTGACTTTGAGACAAATTTGTTGGATTGTTGTTATTGGNTACGTAATGTGCCCAAAATCGAACAAAAATATAAAAAAAAATGCAGATGGCTTTTGAAATTTTAAAACAGGAAACGGTAATTAATTTGCAACATAATCACGGTCCTATGGCATAGCCGAGATTAATATTGTGTAGCTTAAAGGCAACAATGATGACCAAATATTGACTTTGAGACAAATTTGTTGGATTGTTGTTATTGGCATTTTTTCACTAGTGAAATAAAAATTCTAAATTTTCATTGAGTGCCATTTGATTGTTATAGTTGAAATATTAATTAAGAATTCCATCTATAAACTGCACTTAAGTAATTTAGTAAAGTGTTTATTGTAAATAATAGCAAGAAATTTGTTTAGAATATAATAAAACTGACAAAGATTGAACTTTATCGCTTTTGGGTGTTTTACCTAATGCAATTGTACATAAGGATTTTAATTACTTATTTGTGCTACATTAAACTATGACTTTACACCCGACCAGGACAAGACAAATTAGCTTCTTTGCACAATAAATTCTTCATAAATTCGTGATAAAAACACTTTTCCACTCTACACCTTTTCTTTAATTGCAATGAAAGGTGTAGTAAAAATTAAATTTTTACTAATTTATTTATTAATCTATTAAGTTTCCAGGAATATACCGAAAACTGTTATTAATTTTCATTGCAATGAAAAAGGGATAGTAAAAACTATATTTTTACTAATTTGTTTAATAAATTAATTTAAAAACTGTTATTAATCAACGTGTTTTGACATTTCATTGACTATTTATTTTCAGTGTATTATTAGTCAATTTATAGCACCTAGACTGGTTAAAAAAGAGTCCAGTCAATCTGTCCATTTTATTTATATTTTAGCGTCATTACCTTATAATTTGCTAGGAATATAATTTGGCAATTGATATACACAAATAGAAGCTTTATTTCGCACCGGAAAAAGACCCATCCAGGATTCGATTCCAAACCATCGAGGAAGCAGTTTTAGTTTGGACCAGTCGACCATAAAACGGATAAAAACGGATTGCTAAAATGATTTTTATATTTATATCAAATTACATTTTTTACTTTTTTAGAACTTTTGCGTTTAAATATTAGCACAATTGCAATACATGATTATTAATGACATTAAGTTTCATTCTTGTTATTAGATTTTTTTCTATTTCATTGCATTGGGGTGTAAATTTGCGTACGTTGAAAAGTATAATTTTAATTGGCATAATCTTCAAGTATTGAGTTCATATCGAGGCGCAGAGGAAATAATTTCACACAAAACAGCTTAGTCGATTCCGATGCTGACATGGATTAATTGGCATAGAGCAGCTGCTGATTGAAGGGCTTATCAGCGAACAATTTGCCGGTGTCTCACTTTGGAGATTGGAAAATAATCGGCGAGGTGATTAATTAGGATGTAATTCACACTAATAGACGACGACGTCGTCGTCCTCGTCATCATTCATTCATCCATTCCCTCGAATCCAATCGAATAGCTCCACTTGAGAGCTCGAGTCAATTAAGAGGGTCTCGAACAGGGCTTTTCTAAGAACAATCGACATTTATTTGTTGATGGTGATTCCGAGGGAGGAAAGGAAGTGGGTAATAAAATTGGACTTGTACTCTTGGGTTTTAGTTTGGATTGTTTTTCAGAACACAGAACAGAAAATGGAATAGAAAAAAGACCGACCAAATTATGAGAAATACGTTTATAGGTTAGGCTTAACAATTTAATCCGTGTGTTTTGTCGAAACAAAACAACTCAATTAACTGAGATTCGCAGAGTTAACGACAGGTAAATTGAGCCATTAAACCAGTGCTGCCAATGTTTTAATTCGCGTTCTTTATCACTATTTATATTTCGCACGGCAAAAAACCGATTCTATGGTCTAAATATTAAGTAAATTATTTGCACTAATTAAGGGAAAGCAATTCCAATTGAAACCCTTTTCTGTTCTGATGGCATCATAATCATCGTCGTCATCTTTGCACCCCCTTTTAATTGAGCTCAAGTGCCTCCTCCTCTTTCGCACTCCCTCTCTCGCTGACAATGACGATATCCTTCACAAATTAAATATCCAGATAATTGTCACCTTTTCAGATAACTCCAAGTGGGTTTCTCTCTACGCAAAGGAGGAGATTGGCGCGATAAACTCAAGAGCTACGCATTCTGAATTCGCGACATAATGCAAAATCCCGCTCCCTCGATCCCTCATTTGTTTTCCTTCATTTCTCGCCCATAGAAATGCGTTCTAGTCTAGCCACACGGCATGGGGCAGGGGAAGTGTCGTCGTCGTCGTCGGCTGAAAAGATGTCATTCTGAATGGCAAAGTTCGCACATTGTAAAGGGGATTTGCATAAATACGACAGAATTGGGTTTCAATGCAAAATTCACACTTTCCTCCTTTCCACTCCTCTCTCTCTCTCTCTGGTCACGACAAATTATTTTTGTTTGGCTTCGCTCCGTTTTCTGTTCTCTCTGTGCTTTGTCCACATTCACCCTATCCCCTCCTGCTCTGCCCTCTAACCTCCTGGCGGTCTGATTGTGGACTGGAATGAAGCCGAAAACGGCAGACATCCCCCTTTTAGGGCACACCTCACGTGTGCTTATCGCCTTTTTATTCATAACACTAGGGTCATCTCATCTCTGTTCTGTTCTCCAAATCGGAATTGGTTTTCAATGCTATTTATCTGCAACTGGAATGATTCTTCTCTTTAGGCTAACAATGCAAACTTATGGTCTTTCTAATTTAGGAAATCCCTTACTGGTTTATGGTATGGAGTTTTGCTTCCAAATTGGATTATTATTTGGTTCTCCATATAATACGACTATTAAATTTTAATATACTAAAAATTTAGTATGTATTCAGATAATGTTTAATATTAAATTCTATATATTTCTTTTAAAAAATTTGCGAATCATTAAGATATTTTGGGCTTTGACATCGTTTCTCTAAGTTTTCAACCAAATTTTCCCAAACGTATCCATTTTATGTCCTTGGGTGTTAAAAAATTAGAATGTTTTTCATCTTCTTTCATCTAAATAAAACTTGGGACATCGACCAAAATGCTGGGACCTGAACCTTTCTGTGAAATCAACTGGTCCACAGCAAAAAGTGAAATTTGTTATTGGATTATTGTACTACGGAAACAGTAGTGGGACAACATAATTGAATTAGTTTTATTGTTATACAAATTTTTTATTTGAAAATACTAATGTATAAAAGTAAACATATAATATATTAATTTAACATCTGGCAAACTATATTTAAATCAATAAAAATAATCTATAATTTTTGTATTACGTTATTAATAACGTAATTTCTTTTATACAATTCCGATGAAAAATGTTTACATTTTCATAGCCAATGCTTCCTCTAGAAATTGTTTAAT
>JXOV01010101.1:0-14027 GCA_001014945.1 Clogmia albipunctata | reverse complement strand
CCTGAATTCATGATTAAAATGTCTCGTTTACACTTCGTTTTATCTTTTTAGTATCATTTGANAAATGCAGTTCAAAATGCCACGGAACATCTCCCTGCTGAAATAAATGAAACATTTTGATTATATGTACTATTCTATGTAATACTAATTTATGTATTTAGAGACCAAAGCCTGAATTCATGATTAAAATGTCTCGTTTACACTTCGTTTTATCTTTTTAGTATCATTTGAACGAACTATTTTCAGATCAAGAATATTATTAACATAGCCTAATCGCCTTCAGGCAATGTCGATAATGCCTAGGCATTATCGACAATGCCTGATGATTTCAGGGAAAGTTGATAATAAACTTGGATTTATTAACTTTACCTAGACATTGTCGATAATGCCTGAATTATCGACATTGCCTGTAACATATATACCTCTACTGCCCTTGTGTACGGTGCTGTATTCTTATTAAATTCAATCATTATTCCTCTTCTAACTAACTCCACGTTATTTTATAGTAATATCTAGTTACGATAGGTAGGGGGATCTACTATAGGTAGATAATTCCCTTTAAATTACTGTAACGAACATTGGAGTCTCAACCTCAACAATCGGGTTTTGACTTTTTATTTACTGTCTGTTTTCAATAAATAGAACCTATACTGGATGTAAAAAAATCCAGTCAATCCGACTAGTCCCTTCCCCTCAAGGAGACAAATAAGGAGGTCTAGGTAGAAATACATAATAATAATAGTTTTATTTAAGACGTAAAAGAGACCTTATAATTATCTTATTTTGATTTAACCAAACAAATTACTTTATTTAAAGTATTAAAAATAGCATCAACATTTGCGTAAATCTTGTTATTATTTTTTCTAAAATTCATTCATACTTGTAACAAACATCGGAGCAAATACAATCGTGGAAGTTCTTGTTTAAAGATCACTTAGAACATCCCCAATCACGTCAATGGAAATTCTTGCAATCCATGATCGTCAAAATAAAGGATTATTTAGCTCTCTTGTTAGCACTTTACACTGGCTAGTTTTTTATCTATGATTTAACAGAAGGTAATTTTACTGACATTTGTTCAATTTTCTTCTTATGAAAATCTATATTCATTTTTAGCACAATGACAATTATTTGGTCCGATATCGGATTGTTATTTTAAAGAACTGCTTTTCAAGATTCGATGACTTAATCAAATTTCAATAAATAATTATTTCCCACTACTTGTAGTAGTCTCAACTTTAACCAACGGGTGTTATACTTTTCCTATTTGTTTTTCAGTGTATTTTAGTCAATTAATAGCAGCAAGACTAGTTGGCTACGGATCTAGTCACTCAGCCCATTTTATTTATTTTTTTGGGCCATTTCTTATAATTTTCTATGAATATTATTTCGCAAAGTTATTGATATACACAAATGACTTTTTGCGCTAGAAAAATCAAATTTTTATATGTACCGAATATTTCTTTTTAAAAAATTGGGAACTTACTTTGATTCATCCATCTAGATTTTGGAAAACAAAAATATTTTTCAAGACTGTGCCAATCGTGAAATTGAATATGAATCTAGAAATTGTGAGATATCTAATTAGGAAATAAATGGTTTTCATAACATCCTCAATTGACACTTTATAGGATAGAAATCTCTTATCTAACTAGTTTGTGTTTTAAGTGAAATTCAGCTTCTGTAAATTGCACAATATCCAAAACCTGTCATAATTTATATATATTACAAATGTAGACCTATTATTAAAATTTAAGAAGCAATTATTATTATGATGACTAACTTTGGGAAAAGTATATTTTTAGCCCAACCTGTAAATGTTAATTAATAATAATTTCAACAAATGCAGTATTCATCACTCTGATGATTTTAGCACAATTAATTAAATTATGGGGTTTCAATGGACCAATTTGGTGGGGTGATCGAATTTTAATACGCAGATGTGACAAATACGCATTTGAAGTTTTTTNTGACTAACTTTGGGAAAAGTATATTTTTAGCCCAACCTGTAAATGTTAATTAATAATAATTTCAACAAATGCAGTATTCATCACTCTGATGATTTTAGCACAATTAATTAAATTATGGGGTTTCAATGGACCAATTTGGTGGGGTGATCGAATTTTAATACGCAGATGTGACAAATACGCATTTGAAGTTTTTTCAGATTCCCCCAGACGGAAAAGAGATTTAATTAAATTAAGATCTTCAGTTGAAGAGGTATATAAGCAGGAGGGATTTTAACAATCAGTTAATCTGTGCATTACTTTGAAAGAAGAAAGAACTTCCTTAAAAACTGAAATTAAAATGGAATTCAAAATGTTGAAAGTTATATTTTTGTTGGTGATCAGTTTAATAATGGTGAATTACACATTAAGTTCGCCAGTTCCTTGTCGGTCTCCATTAGCAAAAAAATATAGTGAGGATCAGTTTTCTGGAAAAAAATTTCATTTAAAATTGTTGACCGAACATTAACAGGTTTGTCATTTTGAATTAAGTTTTATGTGATTTTGAGTAACATTTTTTATAATTTACTTAAAGGACCAGCTGAACATACAACTTTTGGGGATATAGTTCACTTATCCTAGGAAAGTTCAGCATGCCGACTTTTGCTGATTGGACTGACCATACTATACATTGGATACCATATCAAATGTGAATAATATTCATAATATAATTTAAAAACTGTTGTAAGAAATTGTTTATATAAAAAATAAAAATAATGTAAAAGAGTTGACTTTATTTTATTTATTTACTTACCTTAAATATTTTATATTGTTTTTATATAATTTTTACACTTAGTTTATGTTTCCTTTTGCCATACACATACAGCGCGAGTTAACAAATACTTTGCTATCTCTGGAACCAGATGTCGAAGAAATTTCAAATGTGCATACAATGTAACCGCGAAGTAGCTAACAAGCAGCTCGACGTATTTGAGCCAAAATATGTTATTTTAGAGATTAATAAATTCCCTACACTATGAAAATAAAAAAGTCATCTTTTAGATTCAAAATTTAAAGAAAGTGTATTGAAAACGACGAATAAAAATTCTTTGAATTATCACAGCTTATAACACTTTAAATAAATACTCGAATGTTTTAAGCCTGAAAACTATTTTTGTACTTTCCTATCGACTTGATTTTCATAATGCGTTCATTTTTCGTAAAAGTCCTAAAGATCTATTTCCTGCTCGGGTGTAAAATTCGATGAAATGATAAAATTTATGTCAGAAGGCTATGTGTGTATTTAGAATCGTTGACTCTAAATTGATTGATTAAAGGCTCTTCAAAAACCCGAAAAGGAAAGATTTTTAGATAAAGACTAACGACGCATGACTAAAAAGCGATGGCATTCCACAGTGTACCTAAAGGGCTATAATAGTTATTTATACAACAAAGTCAATAGACATGTAATTATTGAACACTACGGCTTTATAAATTCACAAGCATAGCAATTGTTCAAAACAATAACCGTGTGTCAATAATGTTTATACTATAAACCGAATTTTGCATTTTTAATTAAATTAACACAAAAAAACTAGAAAAATCATCCTTTTACACAAACTTATTAACTAACTCTATTTTATATCACTGGTTTGTGCGTTTATTTTTCTCTTCCACTATTGTGCAAATCAGTTTTTAATGAGCTCATTCAAATTAACAATGACTACCGACCAGAAGTGATCAGTAACATATTATATATCTTTTGAAAATTAAGTTAAATCGGAATTCATTCACCCCATTTACGCCTTATTACGATGTTAAAAAGCTATTATTATCGATAATAAAAATTTCATAAATATAATAAAAATTGTGAAATACTACAGACTTAGAGGAATGTTCCAATGATAATTCAATATAATGTTTATATCACGTTGTCTATTTTAGCACAATTATTTTAGTCAGACATCTTAAACGGATCAATTTTCGGTGGGGTGATCCAGTTTTTCAAAAAGCAGATGTGGTGAAATACGCTTTTGAAAATTCCTCCAGACAACAGGAATTTTAATATAATTAAAGCAAAACGAGATATATAAACTGGATCTGGTTGGACAAGACACCCAGTCACAGCATTACTTTAAAAGAAACAAGATCGAATTGGACTGGACATACAGTTAGTGTATCAATTTGAAAGAAGCAAGTTCTTCATAAACTAAATAAAAGTGAAATGGAATAAAAAATGATGAAAATTACCTTTTGTGTTGTGATCAGTTTAATAGTGATTGGATATTCATCAAGTTCTCCAGTACCTCGTCTGTCCTTCGAAGTAGACACTTCAGACTACTTCGGTGATGACCAAAACAATGAGGGACAATATTCGAGGATGAAATACATTCTTCAAAACTATAGACAGAAAATGAACGGGTAAGTTATTGTAATGTCAATCAATTGATTTATTTTTAATGATTTCAATTTTTTCAGTTTGACCAGTGAATCAACTGAAAGAAAATTTGAGGGGTCAAAGTCCGCTTACCCTCGGAAAGTTCGTCAAACCATTCATCACACGAGATTTTTAGTACCCAATTTAAGAAATTAGAAGACAACTGCCTTGAATCAATTTTGTGATTGGATACACCTAAAATTGTGATAATTTATTTAAGAGATGAGTGACTATTTTTTATTTTTGTAAAAAGTACAAATAAAACTAATTTGACAGAATCTAGTTTGTTTTATTATGAAATTAACTTAATTTCTTTGATAAATTTATAAAAAGAAATTGGAGATGACGGAGAAAAGGTGTCAAGAATTAGATGAAATAAATAATAAGCAAGGAAATTATCAAAGAGAAAATAGCTTATTATTAAATTTTTACATTTCAACTATCCCAAAAATTTAAAAAAAAATTAGAAATACATAATATAGCATCACCATGAAGAAAAAAAAAGACCAAATTTCATAAAAAATTATTCCAAACCCCATTTAATCTTTTCTTCTCTTCTTTAGAAATGAGTTTGTGACTGAAAATTTTAAACAAATTTCTAATTCAAAATCAAACTTAGGAGCTAACTTGCTTTATTTTAATATTGCACATTTTTCAATTTTTATCAAAAATATGTAAAAAATGATTTAAAAAATATAACAAATTATGTGTTTATTATCATTAAAATATGGGTTTAATATGAATTTAGATTGAAATAATTTTTTAAGAAATTGAAAATTATTAATTTCATATATTAAATTTCTAAATTATTGAACAGAATATGAAGAAAAAGAAATGTGATTCATTTTATTTTCATCTTTTAAGAACGAATTCTGTATTTATTCTTTGGATGTTTGTTCTTCATAAGCAATTTCATCACTTTTTGAACAAAAAAGAAATGAATTTGAAACAAATATGCATCATGAACTAATTAAATTAAAAGTGATAAAAACAGTTTCAATTCTTGTAAATATTTACGTCTGAATTTCAGTTAAGGTTGCATTTTTGGGAAACAAATACCGGGGGAAATACAAACGTAGTAGCATTTGTTTGAAGATCGCTTAGATCATCCTCGACCACGTCAATGGAAATTTATTACGAACGATCGTAATTCAATTCACAGAAATGCATATCGTAAACTGCTCGCGGCAGACTGTACAATTTCTCGTCTGGATATGATATTTCTTTCATTTCTTTAAACTTACTGAAGGACCTTAACATTTTATATAGTTTTACCGGTTATAAGGCTTTGTGATAATGTTTATTTTTATTCGGGATCGCTTATATACATTATAAATTTTACCTTTATCTTACCAAATGTCTACCCATAACTAACCCTAAACTCCTCCCTTATACTGTGGTTGTCCTATACTGCCAACGTGAATGGTGCGAAATGGGAAGTCAATAGAAAATATATCAACCCCACCTGATTTAGCATAAAAATATGTATGGAAAACGTTCATGTGAAGAGGAGATGGTTAGTCACAGCCATCACTCCAAGGAGTCACGATGACACATCCGACTCCGAGAAGTATATCAGTGAAAATCTTGTACTCAGACATTTTAGGATTAAATCAAATTAACATTGAAGGCTCTATTTTTTATAAACAAATGATATGTGAAAATATTGGCTATTAGAATAAAGCTAGTGACCATACTGAAGAATTTGGGAATTTTCAGTGATTATGACTTAGCTTCGGTTTAGCGCTGTTTTTCTATGGCAAACATGTAAAAATTAAATTTTTTCAAATATTTTTTTATTTATAACAGAATTTTATTTTATTAACGGAATAAACTTTTTCCGGACTCTGTTCCTTTAGGCATGAGTCAGTCGTGCATCCTCTCCAGAACCGTTTCATCAAAGAGATTTATATTGAACACATTTGATATGTTTCTAATATTTGTTACATTTTATTTATAGAATTTCGCTCAAAATTAGAGAGAAAATGTTAATTGTGAAAATATTTACATAAATATTTACAAATCATTGAATTTGTGAATTTTTTAAAATTTTAATATGAGAATGATACCGCCTATTATAGTCTATTATCGTTTTTAATTTGCTATATATTCCAATAATAATGTTAATTGGCCAGAAGATCAAAAGTTGGGTATTACAAATATAACAGAAATATTATGTGGTATTGACTTTAAATGGAGTTTATTGTTTTTAATTAGGAATATAGGTTAGCGTTAATTTTCTGTTCGGTACCTCGACGACTGTTGCCAATTCGGCATTACTACTAAAAATAAACAAATAAATTTGTCAATTAGAATTAGGGACCAAACTGTTTATAGGTTATGCCCAGAGCAATCATATACCACTGTAAGAAAAGCACACTGTCATTGAAAAAAATAAAATATCTTATGGACTTCGAAATCGTCCTTCCTCGTGCACTGGGTCGGAGATTCTTCACAGGATCTTCCGCTAAAAACTTCAATCGACTCACCTTGTTTTTGGCTAAAGGCCCATGTTTCTAAAAAGTACATGATAACTGGCAGAATTATTGTCCTGTACGGAAGTAGTTTATTGGAAATTTTAGGGCTTTTGGATCTTCAAAGCCTAATTAGATTAAAGTAGTCTTTGTTAGCTTAAAACAACCGTGTGCGGACTTCTATGTTGAAGCTATTGTCGGTTGGAATTGTTGAGCCTAGATAGCAAAACGAGGATACTGTCTCAAACTCCTGTCTTGTTATAGTGACTAGTTGACCAATGCGGATGTTATTCTGTTTTACAGACTATTTATATATATATTTTTGTCTTCTGTACATTAACCTCCAAACCCATTTTGTGATCCAAAATTTTTAAATCTAGTACAAGAGTGATTTTTTTAATATAAAAGTAATATTATTTGGGTAATTCCATATCAATTCCATCTCACTCTTATAAAAACACTGTGTCTTATTTCTCACCAATTTATTGAAATAACCTATTATTGTCATAACCAAATTTATTATTTAAATATGAAATTTTCGTTTTGAGCTGTTGTTGCATATTTTGATAAAACCGCTGTGAACGGTTTTATTATTAATTATCTATTAACTTGTATTTTTTCAGAATTACTCAAAATAGCGTTTAATACACATGTGAAATCGGTTATTACAACACTTGTATCGAAATATACTATTGTTTGTTTGTGATTGCTGAGGATGACACTCCTGGTGCTATCAGCGATCTGTCGATCATTTCTCTCCTTGCGTTGAATTGATCTCTTGTTTTTGATCCTGTTTTCTTCCACTTTATCGTTCAGTTCCACCGCTTTCGGGCAGCTGGGTGGCCCTCTTTTTCGCAGCTCTCCATGAACCGCCTCATCAGTGAGATTTATATAGAATACATTTGATATGTTTCTAATATTTCTTACATTTTATTTATAGAATTTCGCTCAAAATTAGAGAGGAAATGTTAATTGTGAAAATATTTACATAAATATTTACAAATCATCGAATTTGTGAATTTTTTAAATTTTAATATGAGAATGATGCCGCCTATTATAGTCTATAATCGTTTATATTTTCCTATCTGTTTCAATAATATTGTTAGTTACACAGATGATTAAAAGTTTGGTATGACAAATAGACCAGAAATATTATTTGGTATTGACTTTAAATGGAGCTCATTGGTTTTAATTAGGAATAAAAGCGAAAATTTTGTACCGTGTAGTATAATCTGGTAACAATTATTGATAACTTAAGATTCCGGGAATCAATTATCCAATTATAATCCAATTTTAAAAGAATGTAATATTTATCTTTTCATATTTTAAGCAGTTTAGCTATGATTTCCTAATGGACCAATTTTCAGTGGTATGATCGAATTCTAAAACGCAGTTATGTCAAAATACGTTAATTTATAACAAATTCCCCAAAACAAAAAAGTATTAATTGAATTAAAATCCCCAGTGGAAGACATATATAAACTGGGCTGGATTTCAACAAACTGTCAATCTGTGCTTTACATTCAAATAAGGAAGATCTTATAAATTTGAATAAATGAAATGGAAATCAATTTCTTCAAAGTTATAATTTTGCTGATGATCGGTTTTATTATGGTGAATTATTCATCAACTTCTCCTGCTCCATGTCGGTCTCCACAATTTATAAAGAAATATCAGGAGGATAAAAAGTTTTTGAAGAAAATAAATTTTTCAAAATGAAGGTATGGTATTGTGAATTAAATACTTATATTTTCCAATAATGAAAGTTTTTTGGCAGATCAATAAAATCTTATCAAGAAAGTTCGACTTGCCCATGATCAGAGGTTATTGGTACCCACTACCCAATATCAAATGATATTGGACTGATCATATAGTTTATCTTGTACTCTAAGATTTATAATTAATTATATAGGTTAAAATCTGTTAAAAAACATTTATTGACCAAAATAAAGCTTATTTTATTATATTGACTGTAGTTAATTTGTTTAATTTTTTTTTTATGATATTCTACTACTTGAAACCAAGTTGAATTATTATTAAAATGCTATAACGGATAACGCTTTGATTATAGTTTTCATAGGCAAGCTAGACTGAATTTCCTCATTCAAATTTAATATGTGAACTTCAGAGTTTGCTCAAGATTTCGATTTCCCCAAAGAACATATTCACATAGGTCTTTCTCGCTCTCTTTCATTTTAAATCTTTTCAGGTATCTACCGAAGCAGCCGTATCGTATCCACCAAGAAACTAAGTAAGGTACAAATTTACATCACCGTATTCTCTTTTGCACAGTGCTTCAACGTGAGAAATATGGTATAAAACTTATTGTCCTGTTTCCTTTTTTTGGTCTAATCTTTGCCATGCATGTTGCCAATTATTATAAGTAATTTTTTCGACTGGCTCACGCTTGTGCTGTTGTAAAATAAATAGAAGGGTATCTTCGTACAAAATATTCTAGGAGCTGTTAACAATAATAATAATAAAACCTTTATTCTTTAAAGCTCGAGTGTGATTCAATGTCGAATTTTTGAAAATACTACTGTGGTCAGTATTTTTCTATTTGTTCAACTAGCACCCCTATAATGTTGCCCTATGTCTTATAATTCATATATACTATGGACTATGGTTCCAGATTCAAGGCCACTTAGTCCTTTAAGGAAATTAATCGCGGATAAATGGCGACCAATAAAGTTTCAATTGGTTTTGAAAAAAAAGATATGTTATCCTGGAGGTTATTTATCCACTATGAATTACATAAAAAGTACTATTTACGTATAAAACTCGTTTGTATATAATTTAAAGTTGAATTTATTATGGCACACCCTATATATAAATTTTGAAACATAACTTTCGATAATCTATATTCCGGCGCAAGAGTTGAGCTAATGTTATGTCGCCTTTCGTTTTAACATTTTTTTATTAAAAAATCGATTTACCCTAATAATAGGGTAAATCATATTACTTTGTCCATTGTTATATATTTGGTAAAAAAATTGGTTTATTTACAAGTCTACATATTTTTATAATAAAACTGAAATTTTTGACATTTTTTATTTGAAATACTCTTATAGGATTTTTATAATAAATGTTTACTTTTGTTCAAAAACATTTTTTTAAATCTCTTATTTAATAGTAAGCCTGTAACTTTTATAGTTTTTTAATGTGTAATTTTTTACATGCAAGAATTTTTTTAAAAAAATGTAAAACAGACTCAAAATGTCGTACTCAGGTTTAAAGTCAGTTTTATAAGTAACTTAGAAAGGATAGAAACTAATCTTGCATATTTGACACCAGTTTCGCCGTTAAAAACAGCTGATTTTAATAATTTAAAAAATCCAAATTTATTGGAAATCCATTCCGTTCATATAGGTTTTATTTGTGTTTTTTAATTCTTTGGTGCTGCTCAAATTCAGATTAGGATGGCATCCCCATTTCTCTAATAAATCAAATATCATTTTAATGAATCGGAGGTCTATACTCAGGAAACAATTCCTAACAGTAACTGTTAAAGTATTCTTATTGACTTTCGAGAAGCTCGAATGGAGAAGGAGGTTAATGATTGCAGATCTATTTAATGAGATAGATTGTTGGGAAAATATGAAAAATTATGAAGAAAATTAGTAGTTATAGTAAAGTATGATCCGAGTCATATATTTTTGGATTTTAATTAATTTATATGTAATATTTGTTTGTTTTCAGAAATTGTATCTGGTTAAGTTGAGCTTTTAATTGTTTTTTTCAAAAGTTTTTGAAATATTTCAATGTGTTTTTTTAAATGATATTTTAAATGTGTTTTGTTTCATTTAATTGATTTAAAAAGATAATCGAAAAGAGTCATGTAAAATTACATTAAATATTAGTTTTAATAAACAAATTAAAAAATTGCAGACATTTAGTTTATAAAATAAAATTTATTAACATTATTTACAATATATTTACAAAATGCACAATGTATCCTGTTTTGTTTATCACAATTTTAAAATCATCCAATATCAGTAAAGGATTTCCCTCAACCTCTAATATTGGGTACAAAAAATCGCTTGTGGTGATGGGCATGCCGAACTTTTCGAGGATAGCTGGTCGTATGTTCTTGAGATTTGTGATTATCTGATTCATTTTCCAAACTGCAACAAATTTAACACAATAAGCGAAAATCAATTAATTTCATTTGAAATACAAACCTGTTGGAAATCGGTCTTATATTTTGAAGAACGTATGTATTCCCAAATTCATCTTCAAAATATCTGTTCAATCCAAAGTAATCTGAAGAGTCCACCTCGAAGGACTGCCGAGGAACTGGAGAACTTGATGAATATCCAGTCATTATCACAATGATCACAATACAAAATGCAACTTTAATCATTTTTAAATCCATTTGATTTTTTTTCCTACTTTTGGAAGATCTTTCTTGTTTAAAAATAAAACACTGATTGATTGCCTCGTCCAATTTTGTCCAGCTTATATACCTTCTTAACTGAAAACACTACTTCAATTAAACACGTTTACAGGCGCCAAATATTTCATCATATTTGCGTTTGATCACACCACCGGAACTTGGTCCATTTAAAATACGTGATCGTGCTAAAACACAGATAGATCTAGTGATTTTAATTATCTTTAATGTTCATACTTAATGTTTGTAAACATCATGAATCACTTTCAAGACGTCAATGATCGGAATTTTACACTAATTAACCAAGAAAAGTGTGAAATGTTAATTAAAGACAAAAATAACATTTGAGTTATAAATAGATTTTAAATTTCCTATTTGTCATAAACATTTCATAACATATTTTAAAAACAAAGTCAAGATAAAATGCCTAACACTTTTTGGAGCTTTCGTAAGTTGATTTCAAACTGGTAATAAAAATAACCTCTACTATTGACTATTATATTTTTTACAATTATTTTGCGTTCTAGTTACATAATATTGATATAATCATATTAATAATTCCTCAGTTGAAGACATTTTCAAGGCCTTAGGACCCTTAAAGTAATTTTGCTGCAAGGGTAAATAAAAGCTAACTTCACTTTTTTAGATTTCGAAGGAATTTAAAGGGATTTTTTTAAAGAATTAAATGATTAATTTAAAATTTTAACTAATTCAAAGCAAGGAAACCATTTAAATTTATTATTAAAATATGTCTTACGTCACTGAAAGTCTGTTTCATATTCAAGTACTTATTCTTTTTAAATAGCTTTAGCTTCTAACACAAAACGTCACCCGTTTGTCCTTGTTGTCTTTGATATCAAAAGAAACTTTATCTTTAAATTTACACACAGTATATATCAAAGCGCCTTACAACTTTAGGACATGGCAGATTAACAAATACTTGAATGAATTTTGCTAAACTTCAAAAAACGTAAAACTGTTATCGTTATAACCGCGCTTCCATTTTCTCCAACATGGGGTATTTCAAACAATCTATTGATGAAAGTAGTTAGACAACCCCAAAATATATCCATATTTCGCATATTCTATATTTCCAATATTTCGCAAATTTGGGTATCGATGCCATTTGCTCAATTGATAGTCTAAAAAAATTTGTTTTCGAAAAATTAGAAAAAAATTTTTAAAAAATTAACTAAGAAAGTCATAATTTCGTTTATTATTTTCTAACATAGCGGGTTTTAGGCTATTACTCAACGTAGCTAACAAACGGCTCGACGTATTTAAGCCAAACTGTCAAAAAATATTATCCGTAACTGTGACTTTCTAAGCTATCTTATTATCACTATAGACTTATGGGCCGGTCCGGCCCGTTGCCTTTGCAATCCTACTCCTCCATTGTTGACGGTTAATGGCCACTTCCTACCTAATAGTTCATCTGCTGTTTCGTTTACTGTTGCCTCGTATCGTTTCCTTGGTCAGCCTACTGGTCTCTTTTCTGCTATTCGCGCTTTCATAGCTTTTTTGAGAAATCTTTCATCTATACTGGAAACATGTCCTGGCCATCGTAGCTTGCCTAGTTCTATAAACGTCAATATCTCGTCGTCCCGATACAATTCATAAACTTCCTCGTTGTGTAGGATCCTCCATTCCCCATTTTCAAATACCGGTCCAAATATTGTTTTAGCTGTTCTCCAACCGTTTTTGTTATTGTCCAGGTTTCACTTCCGTATCATATCATCATCATCATCATGTTCAGCATTTCAATCCATCTCTGAACGTAGGCCTCCCCCATGCGTCGCCACTCGTCTCTGTCTTCAGCTTTTCTTGTCCATAATGGGCCTGCCTCTCTTTTAATGTCGTCTTGTTTTCGGGCGAACAGTGGTTCTTCTGCCCGTTCGTGGTATCCACTCCGTCGTATCGGTTTACAACCGGTCTTAGGTGCTATTAACTGACTAATTATACACTGGAAAACAAACAGTCGTGTACAGTCTAACACCCGTTGGTTGAGGTTGAGGCTACCCCTAGTTCCGTCGTGAATGTCGTGGGAATAATTTATTTTTATTTATTTTAAATTCTTAGTTTGTTCTTTATGTGATATCTTTAGACTTAAAGATATGCGACAATGAAAAATACACCCTTTTGGTAGTAACTATTCGCTTATGCTATTCTATTATGCTCATATTATTATCCACAGTCTATAATGAGCCTGGTTTTCGATAGCTATAGTTATTTTACTTGAATTTGAATTGTTTATACTTAGTTCTTATTTTTCGAAATCAAAGTTTTTAGACTTTCAGCGTAAAGTACTGGCGACCTGCTATGCCAAACCGACCCAAATTGTGCATTAAAATGGTTTATTCGTTTCATATAAATGGAAAAGAGGCAGGTGAATTATTGATTAAAACCGACGCGTACAGAGGTTTGTGTAGAAAAGAAGAAGAAGAAAAACACAAGAGAGAATTTGTAAGATTTTTGTTTTAATTTCTTATTATTCGTAAAAATATAAAGTGTTGTTTAATTTCAGTCGATAAGCAGGATCTTCTTACCTAAAAACACTGACTAAAAATAAAAAAAAAATATTTCCCAAACATTCCAGTACGCAACTTGGGGTAGTCTCAATCTCAACCAACGGGTGTTAACTTTTCCTGACTAGTTGTTTTCAGTGTATTATTAGTCAATTAATAGCACCTAGACCACTTGTAAACGGATTCAGTCAATCCGCCCATTTTATTTTATTTTTTACACCATGACTTATTTTATAATTCGCTAGGATTATT
>JXOV01010090.1:0-10943 GCA_001014945.1 Clogmia albipunctata | reverse complement strand
TGAAAGCAAATCAAACTGTCTTTTTATATGAATTTAGCTTGCTGCCCTTCTAGATGGCGCGCGTTTATTATTATTTCTTTACGTTGTTTTTCGCCGCGATTTACCACTAATATCAATTTTAAGCAACAAAAATGCATAACTGTTTGAAAATAAGGGTCATGTTACGATCAATTTATTTTGGGCTAAAATTATTGATTTTTTAGGCGAAAATTATATAATATTCGATGGTATTGATGTGGACGACGCATATTTAAAAAACACGTTACGAACTATACAAGCGTATTTTGCAAGAACATGACCGTATTATTTCTTTAAGAGTTTATCATAATTAAGCATCATTAACATATCTTGGGTTTTAACTAAATTAAGAATTACTATTCAATCTCTTTGTTTTTATAAGTTTTTATAACCTGAATCACATAAACACGATGCTCTTAACACTTAAATACAGCAAAAAAACAATATTTCTAAACGTCCCGTTCAAATTAAATTTATTCTAATAAGTACCGACAAGACGTGTAGCTTTCTAAAACCCAAAAAATTTTATTGAACATTTTTCCACCCTGAATTAAAGAGAGTATAGGGCCTCTCCCTATATTAAATAACATTCGTTTTCAAACTTTATACGTCTATATGAAATAAATAAATGTCTTGTTTTTTTTTAGAAAATTTATACTACACATCATTAATAAGTTCTGTGTTTTTTGCCTTCGTTCCAAAATTTTCTTCATCCAACGCTGGCCGATGCCTCTTTCGCCAAACAAAACTTCAGTTGGTCTTTCGTTCGGACAGCAGTTGTCCTTACTATGCTGCACAGTCTCTTTTGCATCCTTTCCACATATGCGGCAGGTACGGTCCGTCATGACTTAGATCTTATTATTTGTAGGTAGGGTCAACATCACATGAAAAGAACTTAGGATAGTCATTGTGACTAAGGTAATTTAAAACTAAACTGGGTCATTGTTTGTTTAGTTTTTTAGAACATAAAAAAAATCATTTTCTTGTAAATAATTAAGAACAAATTAGAAGTTTCTAAAGATAAAAATCACAAAATAGAACTTATCTGAATTTTATATAATTTGCAAATTAAATTAAATGGGATTTATTTGATTATGCTTGAAAAAGACAGAATTTATTCAACTGTTTTTTACTGACATTAAACACGGGTTTTCCATTTCCTTCTAAAAAACTCAATAATAGCTCTGTTGGACACAATTTTAGCTCTTCATTATCATCGTCTATTCAATGAGAGATACGATAAGGGCTAATAATTCATTGATAGCGAGGGTAATTAAATGCAAACAAACATCAATAAAATTCGGCTTCTTGGATAATTACATTCCGTATTTTAGCATTTGCTAGATAATTTGAGCCCCGTCTAATCAATTATCTCTTGCACGAGACACGACCACTTTGACATTGCGGTATCAAGAGCCCCCGATAAGTGCTAATCGCCCATTGATTGGCGTGTAATTGAATTCGCTTTCTTCTGATAATTTTTGATCCACTCGAGTACGCCAATCTGGCCAGTTAAAATATAGACTTCGATCCACGGAGAACATTAATCATTCCGCGAAACTTTTCGGTATAGTCATTTAAATAAACACACAACGGATTAAAAGTTGTTCGGGGTGCGCAAAAGTGGAACAATTTGCGAAAAGTTTAACAAAACTTAATTGAAAGACACTCGTGCATTAGAGCAGAGTGAGTGAAAGACAATTTATTTGCAAACAAAAGGAGTGAAGTTGGGGGTGAAAACAACAGAAAATGGCAAAAAGTGTGGTTTTCGCAATTATTTTTGGACTAGCAGCATTCAATGCAGTCTGGGCAAACTCCTCGGATTTGGTGAAAGAAATGGACGATCAAGGTATTTAAATTAATATTTTATAAATTAAAATAAGAACAAAATTTAAACTTAGTTGAAATAAAACGAGAAGTATGTCTTTCGGACTTAGTGCTGGAACGAAAACTCCTCTTTATTTTATTCAATTACATAATGCAATCTGTCATAATTATGATTTTTCATGTAACGTACATCATTAACTCAGACTGAGTCTTATAAATATCTGGGAGTGGTTCTCGAAAGTGACTCTTTTGGCTTAGCCACTGCAATTATGTTAACAATAAAGATAAAACCTTAAGAAACATTTACTTACTGAGAAATATTCTATCAGTGGGCCGTTTTTCTAAGTTCACGAAGAATGTTCACCAAGTTCGCCGTGAATAGCGAACCGAGTCTACAATAAAAACATACATTGCAATTCATTCCCTCCCTCCAACCAGCGGAATCAATTAATATTTCAGGTTTTTTCGAAGATATTTTTATTTTGACGCTATATTACTTTACTTTTGGTAATACAAACGAAGAATGGATATAGTTGGAACACATTCCTAATATTTTCACATAGAAAAACTAATTAAAACTAATTATTTAAATATGAGGTGAAATATAAATGGCCCCAGCAAATCAAATTTTAAAACACACTTTTTGTCACCTGAAAATAAATTATTACACCTAAATAACACATCAACTTAATTAAAACACTTATAACTTAAATTTATATAAAACAATATTTTAATTTTTTACGTAATTTACATTATAATGTCCTTGGTGGGACATTTGGTCCTGGTACTCACTTGTTAATCACAGATCAATTAATTAAAAGAGTTTGTTTGAGAGAATATCAGATATCTTTATTCGGTGCGTCCTGTTCGACGTCCCTACAACTATGTTAATGTTAGTGATAATTGCTTAGAACTAGTATTAGTAATAATAATTGAGATACTATGTCTATAGGGTGGTTCATATTATAATAGGGTGCTTAGTACACCACAACATAAAACTGAAACATTTTTCAATTATTGAAATTTCCACAATTTTCTTCGACGAAACACAATTTCCGCACAATAATTCACTTTTAAACAATTGTACCTAATCATCTCAATGAGTATTATAATTTAAAAACCTTGAAATATAACTTAAAATTAACAAAATCAATCGAATTACTTTTTGCAACAAAATTAAACGTCAGATACAGCGATTTTATCAATGAAAGCCGTTACCATTTCCAATTCGAATCTTCGCCAAGGCCAAAGTGAACATTCTTCATGAAGTTACTGGAACATGGCTCTGAAAGGAATTTGTTTATAGTTGCTTATAATGTGTCTATAATGGTCTTATTAACTGTCATCTGAACTACTATGTGTCTTCCTGGGGTGGTAGCGAAATTCAAAATATGGTCATAAGAGTCATTTATAGTAAAACTAGAATGATTTCTGATGGTCCGTTGTTTTTGAAGTTTAATGTCCTACCAATTAGAAACTTGTATGTGTTAAAGGTTCTTCGTATGTACTATTTGAAAAGTGGCAGTCATCGTTTGTCGTATGTACGTATAAGGGTTCCTTCTAACAGGACAGTGTTAATAGCACGAGTATTAATATACTGAATAATCTACCGCTTGGTATTCTTCCTTGTGACGGTGAAGGGATTGTTTTTGATTTGATTGTATTTGGAATTTAGTTTTAACTGGAAACTGGATGTTTTTTAAGTTAAATTTAAAATTTACCCTCTCCAACTCATCTATTAGTACTTTTCCGACTTCTTAAAGTCTTATCATCGTCCTTTTAATTAACACGATTTGAATATATGCATTTGCAAAGAGTTCTTCATTATCTCGTTACGAGGTCAAAATACAATATAAAAGAAAACATTTTCTTTTAAAAAATTTAATTTCTATTTGACTTATTTTACATAGTTGGAAGAAAAATTAAAAATAGTAGTTTTTGATTTTGATGGCAATCTTCCCAAAAATTTCATTGTCTGGGAATTGCTATCTTTATGGTTTATTTATTTTCAAAGAATTGTCTTATCACAATTAGTGCGAATAGTTTTTTGGGATTATAGACATTCATAGTGCGCATGCTATAATTACTCGTACGAGGACTGGTCAATAAGTCTTTAGCAACAGGTATAAGGACAATGTTTTTGGTTTTTTTTTTAATTTATTTTTTAATATAATCTCCTTGGAGTTCCATATGCTTGATAAAACGTTTCTAAAAAATTTAACTAGTCTAAAAAATAGTTTTCTGAACGCCTTCAAAATAGGCTTATTTTGCAGTGATGAGCTTAATTCGTCTTATATTTTTATCCACCGTGTGACTTTTTCGAGTTTGAATGCTGAAAATAATCATACTGGGTCATGTCCAGAGAATGCAGAGCATTAAATAACATGTCTATATCAAACAATATGACCATAGCAATGGAAGAGGTGTGAACTGGTGAATTCGGGACAAAAGAGAACTTTTTTGTTCTACAAAGGAATAGTTTTATTCTATTATAATAAAAATAAAAATTTGAACATAGTCAAGCCCTGCTATCTTTTTATCATGCCTCGTGAATACCCATTTTAAACAAGTGCTTTTCCAGCGATCTGGCAGTAATTTCCTGGTAAGGAACGTAATATTTTTTGCTTAGTGATTTCACTTCCAAAATCAAGAATCGAATCACTGAACGATATGGCTCTTTCTCCCTTTTTTTAATTCTGCCGAAATGCTCGCTTTTAGACTCGATTAAAACAATATTTCCAGTCCTATTTGGCTCAAATTTTAACATTAAGGGTCTAGAAGAATGCTATAAACAAATTAATATTCCTTTTGCATTAACAAAGTCATACGGCTCTAATTGTACTTACTTATTGATCCTCCCTTGTAATAATGTGAAAAAATATCATTATTAAAGTTATCTCCATAATTTACATAATAGGTGTACAAATAAGCGTAACCTGATTATCATTCCATCGATCCACATCTAAACATTCCCTATATAATATGTAAACTCACTTAACGACGCTTAGAAAACCATTTCCGAAAGCTTGACTGAAATAGAAACGATCCGAAAGTGAGCTATTGGGTTTCGTATGAATTGAAGTAGTAAAATGAGAATTTAATGCCATTTTACCACCACATTATATGGGACCCTTTTTAATCATAACTAGAAGCGGTCAAATGGGAAGTCCTTTTCCTCCGCTGTATTTGTACTCCATAGATTTTTCGGATTACCACTAGTTCAAATCAGTGCAACATGTCCTGGCCTTAAGGGCGCAAATAAATCATATACAGTGTGAATTGAGGTTATAGCCGCACCCGTTTATCCTTGATATCTCTGGAACCAAAAGAAGCTGGACCTTCAAATTTACACACAGTATATTTCTTTACAGATTACAACTTTAGATCAAAACAGATTTGTAAATATTTGGATCAATTTTGCGAAATTGCGAAAAAACGAAAAACCGCAAATGCCGAATGGGTCAGCGTTTTCCCCCTTTTCTCCGTTATGGGGCATTTTATAAACAATCTATTGATGAGGGTAGTTAAGCAATCCAGAATTGCAAAAATTTGGCTCGCGATTTCATAGCAGGCTGGCAGTAGCTCATATCGAAAGTCCAAAAACCCTGATTTCGAAAAATGACAAAATATTATTAAAAATTTTTGAATTCAAATAAAGTAATGATGGATATCGCAAGCTGTTTTGTATTGTGAAAGATACTATGGACACAATTGGATAGCCAATAAAGTCACAGTTAGGGATAATATTTTCTGACATAGCGGGTTTTTAGGGTATTACGCGGCGTAGCTAGCAAACGGCTCGACGTATCTTAGCCAAACCATATTAAAATAAAGATTATTAAATTCCCAACGATTCGCTCATAATAGTTTTGAAATTGAACTGCTAGATTCAAGGCATTTCGACTATGAATTTACTCAAAAATATCAGCAGAATTAATATATGAAGCAATCATAGGCCCAAATTAAGTAAATTGATTATTAACTTTAATGCCAAAATGACTAGACCCCAGCCGTCCAATTTCAAAACAACATGTCCTGGCTGATCAAAACTTCCGTAAACACGATGAAGTCAGAAATTGATCTAAGCTAGGATTTGGGGCTATACCGACCGATTTGTTTCGTAAAAATAATTATAACTTTGTAATGCCCTTCTTTAATTTATTTAACCAGGGACCTCCACTACAAAATTAATATAATTATGTACACTTAAAATTTTTTTTAGTAGAGGAAAATGGGCAAAATGCCATAGGGTGTGTTTTTGGAATTTAGCTGTTTCTAGCTCGTATCTGTCTGAGATATTGTGTGACCCAAATGACTCGCTAACCTGCTAAATTTTGGACGCATTCAGTCTATGCGTCTAGGTGTCAAGGCCCTCTAAAGTATTTTCCACCGTAACGAGTTTTTATTTAGATTCAGTTTAATTTAGCACATTATCAATTTTTCGTTACTTTACACTTTGTTCAATTTAAGATACTTGAAGAGTTTCGCTACTTTACATTTTATCCTGATACTTATTTTATCCTTTATGGATACAATTTTGTCTTAAAATAAGTTTTTCTAGAAATCTATATCTAACTATTAATTAAAAGGAAAATATTAATTGTATGTGAGTTAAAATCATTTCAATTTTCTTAATCATATCATTTATAATAGTTATTTATGTTAGGAATGTGTGAACTAAAGGATTTTTTTATTATGAGTAATTTTTTTTACACGACGAAGGAGTGTAAAAATTTTACGAATAATAAAAAAACCAGTTCACGCATGACTAACATACAGCTTTTTTGCAATTCAAATCACTAATTAGTTTTAGCAAAAAGACGAGTTTGTGATTAATAAGTTTTAGTGGTTGGATATTACATTTATTATCTAGTTACAAGTGGGTAAAACGGATTTGAATGAAATGTTAAAATTTAATTTTATTTTGTTGAAAATACTATTTAGACTGGATCCTTATAAAGAATTCTCAACAAAATAAGGGCCAATTATCTGATTTTCTAGTGGTTACTGCAATACCAGTAATTAAATTAATTAAAATTATGATAAGCCCGATTTCTCAGCGAACCAAAAACATTACAAAACCGAAAAGTCATTAAGTATTTCACAACATTTATATAAATTTGTAATATTACATTTGAAATCGATTAATAGTTTTATAAACTCATTTAATTTCATTTCATTTGGAATTTCGTAATAATTAAAAATGAAACCTCAATGAAATATAAATTTAATTGAAATTTGATTTATTGCTCCATAGATACTTCTGATTTATTAAAATCCTTACTGGAGAGTTTATTGAAACGTGATTTGAGTAGAGCAAATATTAAAAGAGACATCATTATTGGATTTTGCCCGAGAGTACTTGCCATTTATTCGGCAGACTGGGGCTGTGAGTAATCGGGCAGTAAATCGGAGCGCCTTCCGGGGGAGGGGCATAAATTTAAAACTCATTAAACCCCTCGTAATGGTTGGCATTCTGCGATATTAATTTCGCCAATGATTTCCCAAATGACTGATTAACGAAATCCCGTTATCGTGGATTATTTTCGGCTTTATATCGCTTCTAAATACAATACAAAGTGGGAAGTACAACGAACGGGGTTTAATCATGACTAAGCCTTGTTTATCATTTGCTTTTTTGTATGCAATTTTATTTATTTAAAAACGTCTTAAACATTCGTTGCTTTCTTTTTAATTAAAGTGTCTCTTTTGTAACTGATATAGTTATTTATACAATTATTTTGTTTATGATTTAGTAGCCAATGCTTCCTCTATAAACTCCTTCATAACTTAATCATGTTTTATTATGCATTATTCAATACCCAGACTGTTATCCATTGTAATTGTCTAATCTTCCCCCTTGCATAGTTTACATGCATTCATAAGGTTTTCAATAAAATGAAAAAGCTACCCGCAGACAGCCACAAATCGGTTAAATATACTAAATTACTATGTAATAATTTTCAGTTACCAAAAATATTAGTTTTAGATCTTAGTGGCCCGGATGGAAATAAATTTTGACATTTTTCTTGCTACTGCAATAAAGTAGGCCATGATTAATTAATCAAATTGAATTTTTACTAATTAAATGACCCAATGAAACTATTTTGTTATATATTGATTGAAGTGTCTAATTGCGATTTAAAAGAACGATTCTATCACGAGATTATTAGTGATACAGTTCAATGTGCAAGGTTGTCGTGATTTGTCGAAAAACTAAGATTGAAAGTTTATTTTGCTTGACAGATACTATCTGTTATTGTATGTGTTTAGAGTAGACCATTATTTAGTACGAAATTGTATAAAATCGAGTAAAAAACACATAATTAAACACTCGTAACTTACTTTATTCGTTTTTAAGAAATTTACTTATGTTAAATTATGGTTTTACATTTTTCGCACTCGTTATTTAAATAGCACAAGTTCGATAAGTGAGACATTAGTGCTACGACACCTAGGACGCCTCGTGTCAATTTTATACAAATTACCCAAGCCCCATATATAAAAAAGAATGCCTTTCACTCGGCTTCGTGTTAAATGTGTTTGTAACTCGACACGTTCGCAGTCTGGTGGGAGTTTTTTTAAACTAATAATTGGCTATTCGGAAATGGCGATTTTTAATTGAATTGACTTTTAAATTGAATTTTCTATAATTTTAACAAAATTTTAATATAAAATTATTGAGCTATGAAGTAGTATTTGTGTTGCGTAAAAATATACCAACAATTTCAATGCCCGTCTAGGCGGTTTACAGTTATTATTAAATACAAAATTCTTTTGAAAGGTCCTTGTGTATTCAATGGTTTTGTCGATATTAATTAAACAACTGTGTGTGTATTTTTTAAATTTATCATTTAAAATAATATTCCAAAAAGAGTAATTTTTATTAATTTCGACTAAGACATCAAAACTGTATTTCTTTATTCCTAACAACAATAAATATTTCTTACAAAGTAGAGTGATAAAAATACACAAAACGTGATTATAAAACATCAATCAAGGATGATTTATAATCAGTACTTCAATAAGAAATGAATTGTCAAAGAAGTACGACATTGACCGTGTTTTATACAAAATTTTATGCATTTTGAAATAAATTAACACAAAAATTAAAAAAGAGCATTCGTTTTCTTAAAATCAAATTTAATTTTTTTTAAAATTTTTTTGTCTCCCTCACATTGTTTTTCTTTCTATTTTTCTACTTTTTTAATTTAATGGGAAGATGGAGAAAGCTTTATCCTGTTTCTCTTATCCACACAAAGAAAATATTTCGTTGATCTTTTAATTAATACGGCAAAATTTAAATTGAAACAATTCGTAATGTTCTGTATGAAAGAGAAATCCGATATGTGCATCTCTTTTAAAAACGTTATAATTAGATTTAAATTATCAGTTTCGCTGTGAAATCATCCACAAACACAGTTCAATCATACACAACGAAACAGATGTCCATATAAATTTGTTGGATTTCTATCACAGAGGTCACATTTTAATAATAAAGAAAAAGCCCTGGCGCTTTAAAGAATTCTTTAAAGCACTTGTGCTATAAAAACCTCTTTAACAGAACAGATTTTAGAGCCATAATTTAATTTTTATGCAGTAAATATGCATAAAAATTATTATAATATATTAATACAAGAAGGTTGATAAGGGGCACCATTATTAAATGTTAGAACTCGATAAAGTATTGTGTGTCTAATAATGTTTATCGACCTTGCTTCATATAAGATTTTATGTAACTTTAAACAATGTGGCATGGCAGGGGTGGAGCATAATAAAAAATTGGTTATTTCTATGATGCACTTTCGATGCAAGCTTGAATGGGTGCACATTCGAAAAAGAATAACTGAACCTTTTTGTAAGTGCTTAGTTGGCTTATAATAAAGGATATTAAAAGAACTCTAAACGTGACTGATTGTTTTCGTAGGGTGTGTGTTCTGTACATCACTATCATATAGATACAAATTTTAAGTTCCACTATTAGGAGATGATAAAAACGATTATATTTTTTGTTTATTTTTTGCATTTGGAATATATTTTCATTCTTCTGTTCTAAAGTCTTTTTAATTAAGTGAAATATTTCATTATGAATAAGATCTTCAGTTTTAGTACCATCAAATAAAATAACGTCTTTTAAAGTTAATTATTCTCTAAATTGATGGAAATAATCTGTAGTAATGAATAACCGTTATTATCGCAATCAAAGTAAGCTATCTTAAGTACAGAGCGTCAAGAGTCTCTCTTGTTTCCGCCAAATCAGTGCCAGAGACTTTAATGGCAGTCGCTTAATCAAAGTACTCGCCGCCCACTCCAAATCAAAGCCCTTCAAAGAACACTGATAAATCATTTATGGCACAGTTTCTGCACGTTATTTACGGTTAATTAAGTTAATTAATCTCAAGCGGAACTCAGCGCCAAAGTGTGAATTTAAACATCAATTTTATATTACCGACTGATTTATGCTTTTTAAATTTCGCTCAATGGAAACCATTTTCTTGGGCCAATAAGGGTTCTGATTGATTGGTAACGATTTTTTACGTTTGGGGAATATGGTCATATTTTTTAATTCTTTTCATACTTTGTCATCGAAGCGTGGTTATGCAATTGAGAGTGATTGAGATTCGAGTTTAACTAAATTATTGATTTATTTTGCGCATTTTTAAAGTTGAAATTAATAATACCAAATTTAAAAAATCTTTATTTTTATTACTATTATTATAAATTGTTAGCACATTCACAGGCAAAAATTGTTTGGTATAATATTACGAGAAAAATAATGTTTTTTCCTATTTTTGACTTTTAAATATTAATAATATATTTGTTATAAATTTTATACAACAATAATAAACAACAAAAGCAAAAAATTGATTTTTTCTCAAAACATTAGATAAGTACTACCAGACAACCAAACGAATTTCTATCAATTTTTTACCTGTATCTTTCTTATCTGAAACCATTTCGATACATGATGTTATTTCTACTGCGATTTTGTAATACAATTATTTTGTTATGTTGACTTTTTACAAGCAGAAATGAGATTAAGTTTTGATAAATCTGAGATTTTTTTTATATAATGCTAAAATCAAACGCAGCAACCT
>JXOV01010087.1:0-10381 GCA_001014945.1 Clogmia albipunctata | reverse complement strand
CGAACCCACGGCCTCCGAGGAGGCAGACGAGAGCGTTACCACATCGTCTATGGGGCGGGTAAGTATAAAATATACATGTATATAAAATCAACGGTAATAAGCATTAAGGTTGTAGTAATATGTATAGTAGTGGAAATGAAACGTTATTAACTGCGTTGTCATTAATTGTTTCGATTTCTTAAATTTTGTCACTAGAGACATTTATAGCGTCTAAATAATAATCTTAGACAATATTCTTTAGGTCTAATATGATAAATATCTATTTTGTGCAAATCCGTACCGAAAAGTAGCCTTTTCTTAACGCAATTTGGTTCTGTAACGGTTTACTTTTCTGCACGGAGTGCTGAAATAAATCAAAATTTGCATGCAAATTGTCACCAATTTAATGAAAATACATTTTGTTGTCATAACACAATCTCTACAAATATATTATTTAAATATTTTAATATGAAAATTGCGTTGTGAGTATTCCCATCTCAGTCTATTAAACACACTGTGTCTACTTGTACACATTGTGTCTTACTTGTTCCACAATTTGAAAAAAAAACGCCTCGAACGGTTTTTAGTTTTAATTATCGATTAACTGGTATTTTTTCAGAATTACACAAAATAGCGTTTGATACACAAGTGAAATCGGTAATTACATCACTCATTCACCTATTTTTACTCGCTGCCCTCGTCAAAATACATAATAAAATTGTGCTGTAATAACCATTATCTCACCACTTTAATCAAAATATACTAGTTTAGTCGTCAATTCCAGTCGGATGTTTAACATTTTCATGTAGGATTGAGTGGTTTTTGTATAAAATATGTAAAATTCGTTTGACTGAAATGAACATTGAAAATATATTTTAAAAATTAGTTATTAAGTTCCTACTATTGAAGATTTGAACCTTTAATTTAAAGTATGCTAGACCTCACATGTACTGTACTTGTGTGGAATGGCGAATAACAGGTTAATTTTACATTTAAAAAGTTTAAATCCGTTACTATTGGGGGAAGAAAAATACTTCTATACTCCATGTAGAAGTAACAATGGTCCTGTTCCATACAAATTAGTAAAAAAAAAAATTTCCCTTTCAATTCCTGTAAGGAACATGGGGGGTCGCAACCTCAACCAACGGGTTTTGCGACATTTCGGTGACTATTTGTTTTCAGTGTATTATTAGTCAATTAATAGCACCTAGACCAGTTGAAAAAGGACACAGTCAATCCTATCCGCCCAGGGATCGAACCCTTGACTCCGAAGAGGCAGCCGGATGCGTTAACACATCGGCCACGAGACAGATTACAAATTAGTAAAGTCCCATATAAAAATGAAAACGGTTGCCTTACCTCTAACAGTTCTTCTTTTTAAATGTGTTTGTGACTGTTTCTTCTAAGTCGACCCGTGAAACGAATTTTAAATTGAAACTTTGTTTTAAAAATAATGTGCACACAGGATACGGAAAATGTGTCTTCAATAAAATAAAGGCATTTATCAGATTTTCTAGTGAGGTTTTTGTAAATTTCAGTTTTAAAATTTTAATTTTAAATTATTGATCTGTGAAGTAGCGCTACAAAAACCATTACCTTTTTTGCGGGTTCATGCTAAATATTTCTGTTTTTAAAAAAGTTATATACATATTTGAAGTAATTAGTCCTATAGTGCTGTAAAGAAGTGTAAATACTGCTACCACTTTGGCCGTTGCTTGTTAGTGTAATTACACAATGTATTTGAACAGCTTATCAAAAGTCTGGGAACCAATCCCTGGGACAGAGTGAGACAAAGAAGAGGGAGTGAGAGGGAGAAGGTGAGAAATTGGGGAGACAGATTCAAGATTGGGCCCAGGTAAAATCTCTCTAGGATGACAGAAATTAAACTTTCTTTCCTTTCTCCTCGTGCCACCATTGCTCCGTCTTCCTCCTCTCTTCTTTTTGCAATTACTAGCGAAGGAACGGTTGGCGGATCCTCTTATAACAACATGTTGAGCAGAGAACAGCAGTGGCTTAGTCTGGGTGCCAACAACAATAACAGCCCAACAACATGTTGTTGTCGTTATACAAGTCGAGTTATTCAAAACTTTTCTCATCATCGTTTATGACATACAGTAATACATTTTTGCGGGACTCAAGTAAACTAATACAAAGCTCTGAGTTGAGTTGAGCTGAGGAGGAATTTCATTTGGAAAGTTTTGCCTTATTTTTGCATGCGGTTTTTATTTGATCATTCCCTGTCGCCCTCCTTGATTTTTCTTGGAGCAATTTTGTCGCTCATGCCATTATTTCCCTCGACCAATGTTCTCTGTATGGAAATATTTGTCCGATTTGGCAGAATTTCGAAAAGGCGCCGTTTTCGGCTCCTTTTGGCGCCCACACCTTATAGTGTTTTAACCTGGGGCGCTGTTCAGCCGTTAAAATTTCAATTATCCACATATATCATTGTGCCCCACATATCATTTTATGACTTAATGCTGGATGATTTAGCACGAAAATGATGCAATAAAAATTCAATACTTTTGCGCCCTATTCCCTCCCCTACCCTCTTTTTTATTTGAATTTATTTCGCACAATAGGCATTACCCGCCGTACACGCTTATAATTTACAACTCTTGATGCCGTGTTACGCACTTTATCGACACTCTTTTAGCCCATTTAAATAGCACTTTTATAGTAGTTTGCGAATGGGTGTTTCGCAGTTTTAATACATAATTTTATTGTTATTCATCGAGTACGAGCAATATCCGAATTTCCGATGCAAATATACGGGATAAATATTTGCATCGGAAATTTTATTATTATTCAGGGCTGTATTAACTGGATTTGAGATTATGCAATCGTGTTCGACCTGCATAATCTGGATAATAAAGTAGAATAAAATTCCAACAAGTCATAAAGTTATGGCAATTAATATTTGAAAATAGAGGGTTGGTAATAAATCAATGCACTGAAATATCTCAGTTAAATATTTGTAAAATTTCTGTATTAAATTTAAAAAATATCTTATAATTCTTTTTAATAATAAAACAATTATGTTCGTAAATGGTGCAATCAAATACAGAAAATATGTATAAGCTTTAAATAAGCTCTTTGACTAGAAAATAAATAGAAATATATATTACGAACCGTGATTTTTGCTTGAATTGTAGTATTTTATCAAATTATTTTTTGAACTCCCTTATCGAAACATACGCTTTTCGATATCCATTTGAGTTTCGTATTGTTTCAGTTTATATAACTTAGTAAAAATTTTTAATTTTTATTTCACTAGTGAAAAAAAATTTGTCTCAAAGTAAATATTTGGTCGCCATTGTTGCCCTTAAACAAAACCGAATATTGGTCTCGGCTATGCCATATGACCGTTATTGTATTGCAATTAGCGTTTCCTGCTTTTAAATTTTAATATTTACCGTTTCAACAACCATATGCATATAATTTGACTAGTTTTGTTCGATTTTTGGCACATTACGGTAGATATCAGAAATAAATCTGCTTACCTGGAATGTAAGTAAATTATATTGCCTTATATTGCTTTAAATTAAAATTAGATATACAAATAATTAAAACAAACAAATGTTTTATGCCACAATAAAATAGGTGTTTGCCTTATGACCAAGTAGTTAAGTGGAAACAAAATCTATTAATTTAAACCGTTAACGGTAACTTTATAAAAATAACAAATTTAAATTCAAGAACTAAATTTGAGAATAATAAATATATTTTCATTTGTAAACACGGAATAATGGTTTTCGCTATTTTGGTTTAGATTTTGTTTTGAAGAGATTAATTACACATATTTTTTTTATTAAAATAAACGTTTAAATAACATTAGTGCCTACCATTCTATACAATTTAAGATTTCACTTAAAACATTTGTGAAAAATGTAAATTTTTAAATATATCTTTACACCCTTGTAGCAAAAAGAACTATTATGCATTTTTATTGCACACTAAAATTTGTTCTGACAAAATTCGTTTTATAGCACAAGTGCTTTAAAGAAATTTTTAAAGCACTGGTGTTTTTATTTTATTATTAAGTGTGACCTTCGTGAAAGAAATTTATATAGTCATTTTCGTTTTATATGGCTGAACTGTATTTGTGACTGGTTTCACAGCAAAATGGATTATTTAAATTTAAATACAGCGTGCATCACGGATTGTTTTGAAATTAAAATAATATTCATGGAAAGATGAACGTGATATTTCGTAAGTAAGAGAAACAAGATATCTGTCTCGTGGCCGATGTGTTAACGCATCCGGCTGCCTCTTCGGAGTCAAGGGTTCGAACCCTGGGCGGGTAGGATTGACTGTGTCCTTTTTCAACTGGTCTAGGTGCTATTAATTGACTAATAATACACTGAAAACAAATAGTCACCGAAATGTCGCAAAACCCGTTGGTTGAGGTTGCGACCCCCCATGTTCCTTACAGGAATTGAAAGGGAAAATTTATAAGAGAAACAAGATATAGCTTTATCCATCTTCTCATGGAATTAGAAAATGAAAGAAATACAATGTGAGCGCGACAACTAAATTTTAAAATTCATTTGAAGAAAACGACTGTTCTTTATTAATTTTTATTTACAAATTTATAAAACTTTGTATAAAACTTGAAAGATAAGCATTATTAAACACGCGGGCCTATTTTAGTGTTTAATAATGCTTATCTTATCGACCAAGTTGTATTTACTACTAATAAATTAATTAAATTTTTTGACATAGCTTAAGGGACATGTCAGTTATAAATATTTGAATTTTTTTTTATAAAAGGGAGTTTTTAACAAAATCACGAAATTATTTATAGAACAAACTTTTAAGATGTTGTTTGTATTTGGATGGGCATATGTTACGAAGTCTTGTTAATGTTGACTCTGTTGGAATTTTAGGCCTTCACAAAGCATTCAATTTAAATTTATTAATAGAATTGAAAACAACATAAGAAGAATAAATAAAACCAAGAATGTTAATCCAATAGACCCACCCTGTTTCTGTCCTTGAACGTTGAATTTTTTCACTTTCCATTAATGGCTCCGAAATCGTCCACAAGGACACACATAATTTAGAAATAATCCGCAAAATGGTCTTCTAACTCGCATTGAAGGTAATATTTCTTTGAAAATTCCGAGCTTTTTGTCGAATTGGGGAACGGTCGAAGCATCAGTGCATTGTAATGGACCTGGGACCGTCCTAATAGATCCTTTTACCGTCTTCTCACAATGCGATTCCTGGCCATTCAATTGGACTATTGAAATGCTTATAAATAGACGTTGTCGACGAAAAAAGGAGGATAGATGGGAATGAAATATAATATAAAGAAGTGCAAAAGCATTTTCCGGTCTCTGGGTTCGAATATTCATCAAATTGAATCAATTCAGGTGGCATTTTGTGTGAGTGGGACTGCCTTTGGGGATGCGACCGTGTGTTTTGCGGTTGATTTCTTTCGTTTATCCCGATTCACTCACATTGGCGCCTAATGAAAATGGAAAGGCACAGCCCGCCGCTATCACTTGTTCGCAGCTTCCTTCCTGGCCACCACCATTCCAGGAATACTCTCGACCATCATCCCTCATTCCGTCCCACTGCGAAGCGAATAAGTGGAAACGGGGCTTTTTTAAATTGCCGTTATTAATTCGATTTTCCAATCTCACCAGCCTCCGAGCCGCGACGACCCGACACTCATCATTCATTTAGCCTCAGTTCTTTTCAAGCTGAGGCCATTCTCAACACCGATTGTAGAGTTACCAATCGTATTTTGTTAATAGTGTTTTTTATTTTTATTATATCAAAAACAGTAATAATGGAAGAAATCGCAGGTAATTTATAAAATAAATAACTGGGCATTGTTTAACATATCGAAACTTTAAATAAATATTTGGAATCGTTAAAGAAAATTGAAGATACATAAAAAAAATTCAAATCAAAGAAATGTTTAATTCCAGTTCTGGAATAAAAATACAATGTGTACGCATATTTTCGTTAAAATATTCGAATTAGAAAATAATGTGATTTATATTTTTTCTATCAAATATTTGCTAACATTGAATTAAAATTATATACACTTGATATTTAAACTTATTAATTTTCTCTCTAGATTAAGAGTCTGGCCTATACTGCCCACATGAGTGGTGCTGAATGAAAAATTAATCTCGTCAAAACCTTCTGTTATAAAAATTGGGAAGCTTTACTCATGACGTCAAGAATTAGTTGTATTACATCTGTCATTTTATTTTTTCAATGAATTAAATATATTTAAGTTTTGTTAATAATCAATATTAAATTATAAGCTTAAATGTAACTTTCAAATTTATTTGATTTAATCAATGATCTAAAGTAGATAATCGATTTATGTTGATATTCTATTTTCAATTTTTAAGTGTTCCTATAGCAAATATTTGTTTCTTTAATCCCATATCTTAGGTTTGTTTCATTTGGTTCAAAATGTCCACTTTTTTAAAGGTATTGTGATATTTTAAATACCAAAAAAGTTGATTATACTTTTAATTAGCACAATAGTATAATAAAAAATAATTTAAATTTCTAGTTAAAAACACCTCGTTGTATGTGTTAATTTTTATCAAACGATACATATTATGTTGCAGTAGTCGTTCCCTGAATTGAAAACTTAATGTTTAACGTGTAATTGCAAGTGGATCACCAAAATTATGTTCTACTCAGTTCGTGTTTTTTATTCGAAAAAGTTCGGCTTTCAATCTTTGTAGCACAAAAAATACAACATTTAATGTGTTCTAGCTGACCTGCCAAACGTTGGCATTTAATTATATTTTAAAATTATTTTTAGTAATGTTGAAAGAGATTTGAAATGCAAAAATTGTATAATTATCTTGAAAAAACGACCATTTAGAAACGAATAAAACCCCTCTGGATATAAACATTATTTTATGTTATGTAACATGCCCAAAAAAGTCAACATGTGATGTGATAATATCTATAGACGTATAATTATTTTTGAAGAAAGTTTTTATGTATATATAAAATATTACTTTATATTTTACCTAACCTTTTCATTTATAGTTTAAAATGCCTTATCATAATAGAAGCCCATAGAGGTTTAAAAAAAATTTGGGTTAATTCACCCTAAACGTTTAGGAGTAATTCATTTTTTGGATTTGTATATTTGAATGCTTCATTATAATCAAATATTAAAAAACCATGATAACAAAAAAAAAGTTTTAAAAAAAGGTGTGGCGCCATTAAGGAGTGTAAAAAATTAAACTTGAACTGTTGCCGGATCAAATCCTAACTTTCACAAAATTTCAATAAAATCGGTTCAGTAGTTTCAAATTTTGGCGTTATTAAACACCTCATGTTCTTTCCAAAAACTGAAATTGTACAAATTCCAAACAAATTGATTTGATTCTTATCAAATGGAAGTAAAAAATTCATAAAATTATATCAAGTATTCAAATAATAATATTCAAAATAAGTATTCGTTTTAAATGCATTGAAAATGTCCAAAAATTATAATAAATAGTATCAATCAATACAATGATGAAATGGTATCACATAAACTATAAAATCACAACAGTATCAAATTAACGATGCTTTCAATATTGGAAAAGAGGATTTTTGTTAAAATACCTTTACCGAAAATCCGTTGACAACCCTATATTCTGCACAAAGTGCTCAAGTGTGTGGTCTGGGTTTTGCAAACTATCCGAAATCACTCCACAACCAAAGATCAAACAAAATTAGTTTCCGATGAATCGTCCTGCGGCCAGGATTTAACTAACGCATCCAATCCTGACCCAGATTAATTCGGTTTCGATTCCATAGTACGGGGCATTTCAAGATCAAAGCTCCGTCCAATTTAGTGCCCAACCTAGTTTATTTGGACGATGACTTTTTTGCTATTGATTTTCGGCAGCAAATTACTTTTCTCGTATTTGTCTAATGATAAGGCCATGGGACCAATTTGATTGATATTTTTTGCAGTCAATATTGGCTTTAAAGGTTCCTCTTTGTGGTGTTCGTTTGATGAATTTAAAAACTTTATTGTTAAATTATTGAAAATACAAAACTTATTTTATTACTGCATAGCATATCTTGGTATTGTGTTTAGATAAAATTTAACAATTATTACTATAAATAGTTCTAAATAGGAATGACAATCACTTAAGATTTTTGTTATTTTTAGAATTCGCCAGGAATTTCTTTGGTACCAATAAAAAGATTTATGTTTTCTTTGAGCAAATGTATATTGACAATTGTCTTATATTTTTTTATTTTCATGGATAAAAATATCTAAAGAAGACTTGACCTTTAAAAGAGAATTAAAACATATTGCTCAATATTGTCCTTATGTGTTTAAAAATACCTTTGGACTCCATAACAAAGGATTTAATGGACGTTACGAACATTATCAATTTGGAAAACTTAAAGTCAATACAATATCGTCCTACGTAAAATTTTAAGAATGTAGAAAAAAAGGTTATCATTGTTATCGGCAGACTAGATATTGTTTGCATTGTGGAATATTTCTGAGTAATAACGAATAATCCCTTGAAGGAGAAAGTAAGATACTTTGATTTTATTATTTAGAAAAGGCGCTTATTTTATGCTTTTCAATTGAATAACAAAGTATAGTCGACATTGTGGCTGATTCAAGTCAACGTCAAATCAAGTGCTGGGAAAATGGATTGGTTGGCAGAATAATCTATTTTTATTGGGAAAACGGAAAAAAATTCGAAAATAAAACATTGAGTAAAAATGTTTAAAAAATCAAAGGTAAAACTAAAAGTTACGTGTAATTATACAACTGGGTTTAAAAGATAAGACATTTTAAAATACCAGTTTTTTTTTAAATTAAGAGCACAAGGAGTGTTTTAAAGAAGTTTGACGAGGTTATTGTAGTTGTTCATTCTATCTGCTTCGATTTAAACGCAGCCACTTCTTCTGTCCATCGTAACCGATCATCGTTTTTATCCACTGATCATGTAGATTCACCACCTTCAGGGGGGACGTCAATAGGGCTATTGGCTTTAATGTCATTTGGATCTGAGGGCACGCGAAGATGTGTTTACCTGTATGATCCTCCATATTGCATAGGGAGCACACTGGGGAGCTGTTTGCTATAAGATCGATTTTGTAGAGGTACTGCCTCATAAATAGCGGATCCTGTTTCTTTTCTATGATTTCTGGATATTAGAGAAAGTGAGTAAAACAAATAAAATAGTTTTGCATTGAAAATTTTGGAATCTCAAAATATGTAACAGTTTCATTTTAAATCACCAATAGATGTTTTTCTTGTTGATTGTCTTGGATTTTAGTTAAAATATTCAGGTAAAATACAGTTTCATACTAATAAGAATTGTATTACAACGATCCAACGTTCCATCAAAATTCTTTTCAATAAGAAAAAAAACTTGTAATCCTACTTTATATCGGATGACAGTTTTTGCTTAAAGTAATTTTTTGTTTTATTTATCTCCCTAGTTAATATAGAATTATTTATCGACATTACTTTCTTATCTACAAGTTATCTTGATTTGTCCAATACTATCAGATTCTACCAGGTGTGTAATTATGAAAACCGAATTTGCTCTTAGGTGCGCTAGATGTCGATGCAGTTACCGACACATCCCGTCAGTGGGGTCTTGTTATTTTATGGATATCCAACAAAGATTTCCACTTCATAATAACACGAGTTTTATTTAGTAGCATTAGTTGGTTAAAGATAAACATGTCGAGGTTTGCACCAACAAATAACAATTTGCAGACAGCAATTTGCAAATATTATTGAGCAAAACCAAACTAAACAAAAATCATGAAATTTGGATTGAAGTTTATGGGGAACATACAATATTAACCAACTAAGCCAGGGGTGATTTTCATATGTTTAAAGTGATGATTTTTCACTTGGAAGACAAGGAGCGCCGAAAAAAGAAAAATTTTGGTATTGAGGAGTTTCTTGATCAAATGCGACAACACTTTGAATAAGTTTCTTTTTGCACTCCAGTATTGAAATATACGCTTTTCGATATACATTTGAGTTTCGTAATGTTTCACTTTATGACACTCAGTGAAAATTTTGAATTTTTATTTCACTAGTGAAAAAATGTCATAAAATATTCAATAAATTTGTCTCAAAGTCAAAATTTGGTCACTATTGTTGCCCTTAAACTACACAAAATATTTATCTCGGCTATGCCATAGGACCGTGCCTATATTTCAAATTAATTAATATTTCCTGTTTTAAAATTTAAATATTCACCGTTTCAACAGCCATCTGCAAATAATTTGGCTATTTTTGTTCAATTTTTGGCACATTNNNCACATTACGTAAATATCATAGATAAATCTGCTTAACTGTAATGTAAGTAAATTATATTAATAGCCTTATATTGCTTATTATTATCTGCCTCTGTGTCCTAGCGGTAAGCAC
>JXOV01010085.1:0-18487 GCA_001014945.1 Clogmia albipunctata | reverse complement strand
ACACAATCCACAATCCAGGTCCGTCGGTCACTATCACAATTTAAGTGGGCTCCAACAAATGTAACGAGATCCTGAATTGATCCGTCACACACTCTCCAAACTTTGCAAAGAATTATCCATCCTCTAACCCACATAATTATCTCCAGGCAACATTTGAAATTTTTGTTCTTAGTAGGAAACTCTTTTTTCAGATTTTCGATCAAAAAGGCGAAACCAAACAGTATCCCTATTATCCCAGATACACATCACTTTTATCTATCTACGGACATAAAATTCCCTAATATTTACCAAATTTTACAATCTCATCAATTAATTTAAATTCCGTTTGATCAATGTGTATAATCAAAAGTACATAAATTATTTCCAATTTAATTTGGTTTGTTCATTAATAGAAAATAGTCTTATTTACTTTTTTACCTAACAATTTCTTAAAAATTTAAATTTGAACTTAAATCATTGGACAATAAAACTCAATTTTCAAATTATTATAATTGGTTGCAAAACAAACATGTCATGTAAAACGAAGTTTTGACAGAACAAAAACAAGAAAATTAAATAATTTGCATAATTTAAAATGGTTTGGATAATTCATGTAAATGTGTTGTGAGCAGTTATTTTTAAATTTTTGGGTCACAATTATGTAATTTAAGAAAAACATGTACCATCTGCAAATATTTAAAAAAAATTAATAAAAGAAAATGTTTACTCTTGACGAAGAATAAAAAATTAAAAATTTTGCTTCTAATCAATTTAATGATCCTACAAGCGATTTAATTGGAATTAATTTGTTCAGATTCTATTTCAATTTATACCCTAGTAGATTTTAATACTTATAAAGAGTCTTAAGCACTAAATATAGGCCTTTCTTTTACAAGTAAGCTTGATAATTCAACAACTCATTTACTTCAATAACTGATATAAATTTAGAAAAAAATACCACATAAACATAATTACCAATTTTATAATTTACAAAATTTAAATATGATTAATAGTTTTGTCCCATAAGTGTATAAAATCAGTTATTTTTAAACGAGAAAGCGAGATACAGAAATGCAATTTATTTTTGAAGTTTTATTAATACTACACATCTCCTCCTCATCTGACTAAAATTGGTTTATTACTTTGGAATTTGTTGTTTGTCACAGCTAATTGTTATATGGATGATATAGATAGAACTTTATAAGTTTAACAAGTCCACTAAAGCATACTGCATTACTACGACATTACATGGAGATATATTCGTTTAAAATATCTTTCATAATTTGTTGCAGAAAAATGTTTAATACACAAAAACTCAAGCAAAATTGTATACATGTATAATTGAAGTAATAAATAGAATCAAAATTAGCAGATATGTAGCTTCGGTAAAATATTCTTTACTTAAAACCAAAAGATTTACAATGAAAGCGAATTCTAAATGTTTGTATGAAAATCTGTCAGAAGAAAAGAACTAATGCATTAACTTTTGACAGAACAAATACTACAATGGATATATCAACCGATGAACAACTAGTATTGTCAACACTGTTCGTTGGACCCCAGACATGTTTTCAAAGGTTGGATAGGAAGCAAAGAATTGAAAGGATAAACTAGATAATATTATAATTAATCTGCTGCTATTCAATAAATGGATACAGATGAAAATTATGAAAGGGTCTTCTTCGTAATATGTGCGTGTTCTGATTCAGTGGCAAAAACCAGTTAATAAATAGGCTCTATACGTGCATATATCACATCATAACAAATCTTGATTCGTAAACATGATATTCAATTCTCAATTGTCAATTGGGAAAGATTGAATGAATGAATAAGGCATTTGAAAAGCTCTGATTACCTAAAACCAATAGGTGAGACTTACACCGTCGATAAAGACGAATATTAATTATATATAACTCAAATGGATAAATGTAGGATGAGTGGTATGAAATGAAATATACTTCGAGCGCAGCGAGAATAAGTGGGAAGATTAGTGTAAACGACGGAAAAGTGCAGTTGTGTAAAGAAATCGATCCTTATAATTTATCAAATAAACACGGAATTAACTGATGAATCTGGTTTTAATTTGTCATTTCTTTATAAATAATTTATATAAATATCAATTAATTTTTTAAAACACAAGTAGATTTTTTTTAAAGTAATAATATTGAAAAGCCTAAAAGGTTATTTCCTCCCAAAAAGTACATTAATTTTCACCCTAATTATGATACTTAGGCCTTTACAAATAAAAATAGGAAATACCAACTGAAACTGGCTAAAAGCGTCAATCAAACTCCAATTAATATCTGGATCAGCAGTGGTCTTAATATCCGCAAACGCCATCGGCCACTGGAGTGGTAATTCGGATTATTAAGCAAACGGCATCTCTTTTTCTTGGGGCCAGGCCGGGTCTTTATTTTGGTCGTCCGAAAATCGTCGTTAACGACAATGAACTGCAATTAGCGGTTTGGTCAATTTAATTGGGGGGCTTTTCACATTGTCATTATTATTATTTTCAGCTGACGACGACTAATTTCGGTCCAATTCCGATTAAGTGGCTTTGAATCCGGTGACCTAATGACGTTTTATTTGAAAAGAAAAACAGCATAAAGAGGTGAAGAAAAAAACCAACCAACGGATATAAATTTGAGTCAATTCATTTTGCACAATGGAGAGCATTTACTTGACTTTGCTCTTTTGATGGTCACAGTGTCATAATTTTCAGTGGAACAGTGAAAAACAGTTAGATAATGAGGCGGATTTGCGATCGAAATCTGGTGGTAGAGAGTCACCATTTTGCCTGGATTCTAAGCAGTTGGAAAATTATCGCAAATTATCTTGAAATTATTGACAGTTTTCTGCGCGCCCGTATTTATGAGGCTTGTTGTGTATAGCAGTATAGTAGGCTAAGAAATTGAGAGAGAAAAAACAAATTCAGCACCGCGGGCATTTCTCGTTATTCCAGTAGCTCTCAATATATTCAAAACCATTTGAAGTTTAATTAAATATCGACATTGACAATGTGGATTCAATTTTCCATAAGATGTTATTAAATGATCTTAATCTGTTGGATATTATCCCATAAACTATATTATAATATATATTCTCTGAAATCTAATACGAGGCTATTAATAAAAAGTCCTCTACCAATTAATCACGGAAAATAAGGTAAAAAGCAATTATTGCAAAAAGGTAATGTCTTAATGCAATTGTTTTATCGCACCTGTCAAACTGTATTTTTTAAACCAATATTTATGGCTGTTTGTCCTCCTAACTAACCATAAAAAAGCGCACTGTCCATTAATTCGGTTTCGCACATAAACAAACTCAATTAAATCACGCAAAATATTTGGCCTTTTGACAACGGCCAAATTGCAAATAAAAAAAGAACCAATTTTAGTGTTTTACAACGGGCCGGGGAGATAATGAGGGCTAAAAAGTGGCTGCAATAAATCAGGATTGAAAATATGGCCTGATGGAAGCGAGATTAAAAGGGGAAATGGAGTAAATCAGGCGTCGAAATCACTCCAGAGCACATTGACTCTTGGATTTATGGACCCGACTGATTCTCTTGGACCATTTATTCAAATTTCAGACATTTCGTACCTCAACAACTCTCCCAAGCCCATGACTAGGCTAATAAATCACAGACCCAAACAAGAAGTCATTGTCGTCGTCGTTGTCGCACTTTTCCAAACAGCGCAAGGCGGAATTAATTGCAGCGCCGCAGAATGCGAATTTTATTATCCGCTATTAACACGCATCGAAAGAGCTTTTATCATTCAAATAAAACAAATACACACACTCCAACAGATTGCAATTAATAATCCGAGCGGAAATTTTATAATTGTTCTACTTTTAATTTCCCAATTAATAATTTAAAGCTATATATTTATAGTCTTTAATTAGTCTTAAATTAATCTTTAATTTAATAATACATAAAAACACACACACAACTTCAAACTAATAAATTCGTTTGAAAAAATTAAATTTTGAGAGAGAGAGAGAAATTACAATTAATCCCACAAACTAAAAAATAACACATTCAGATCAAAATAAGGTAACCCATATCTGTTTGAACTATCCAATGCTAAAACTAATGAAATTTCGTGATGATGTAATTTTTGGGTTTTTAGTTAACAAAACATGAAAATAAAGTTCGGGTATTTAAAACTGCGGAACATAAAATTTAAATATTTCCCCATTTAAATGTTTTTAAATTTTAATTTTTGTTAACCCGATTTTTTAAAAGCATTTCAAAATATTTGTTTTCTACTACTGGTTTACACACTCTTAGTGTAAAACAGTTAACACAATAATAATATTTCCCACCACATTCCACTACGGAACTTGGGGTAGTCTTAACCTCAACCAACGTTTATTAGAGTTATCGTGACTATAAGATGATTTTTGTTACATACATATGTGATTTAGTAGTCAATTAAAGGCACCTATGCCAGGTGTAGGCGGGTATAGTCAATCCGTTCCATTTTATTTGGATTTTTGCGCCATTTTCTTATAATTCGCTGTGATTAATCGCAATGATATTGATAATGAAAAACTTTTTTCACGCCGATAAATGTCCCACGAACGACCTTTGGAAAGAAAGTTAAGGGTTGCTTACTACTTGACCATACAGGCAGATTAACATAAATATTTTATAATAAATTTTTGAAAAATTAATCATAAATAGTTATTTGTGTACCAGAATGTGAAACAACTGTGGAGTATCGCAACAATAAAAATTTTTTGCTTTATAGTTTAAAGCAAATACAAGCAAATAGTTAAAAGATATAGAAATATAATTTTGCAATTCCGTTAAGTGACTCATTTTTTCATCAATACGTAAAATTAACATTTACGAAAAACGAAAAGGGTTACCAAATATCATTTTCACTGTTATGAAAAACAAAAGAATAATCATATTTCATATATTAATAGATTTATATATAAGATACAACTTTATTTATGAAGTTATTTATTCTTATTCCATTTTAAGCAAAATTTATCCAATATTCCAAATACTGGAACTGAAATACTTAAGTTGAAATAGATTTAAAACGATACAAATGACTGTATTCCTTAATTTTTAAACATACGTATTTACACCTTTTATCCAAATTTTCAAGAAACGGCAGAAAATTTATCTTATTTTGGAATAGTAGACTGTAATTATTTTATATTTAATATATTTCGTAATAATAAGTCCAATTTATTTGTGAGTTGACTTTTCATAAAGATTGTTTCACTTAACATATATTATTCTGTCTTACTACATCCAGTTTCGATATTGTGACTGTCAAAGCCAAAGGAAAATTCGCAAACGCTTTGAAATTCTCTAAATTTTGAAATAAGAACTGACATATCATTAAAAATTTTCAATTCCAATTTACCTAATATTAAACGATAAAATTGTGAAAAAGATGTATATCAAAATCATAAAATATTTTTTTTATATCTTCAAAGTCATTTAACTCAAATTCAAATTGTTAAATTATTAGAAGCAATACTTTGCTTTAAAAAAAAGTTCTCGATATTATTTCTTAACATGTAATAAAATATTCTAAAAGTATTGCCGTCATGAATAACTTGAATGGATTCCATTTAGAATGGAGGGGTTTCTTTCCCTTGTTTATTGGCCGCATGAAAAATGTCTGACCTGAAGAAAATGAAGAAAATATTCCAATTAAAACCGAGGCAAGACAATAATAAATCTGTGTTAGATCCAGTGCTTGTAGCAAAGCGAGATGAGTGGCATTTGGAGTGAATTTTAGGGCCCAGTAAATAATAAAAGTGGTGATATAAAATGGGCTCATTATATTTGAGGAATCCCCATAAAATTGAATTACATTGCATTCCATTTAAAAGGTTTGTTGAATGAAGGGAAACATCCAACAACTGCAGTGCTTGATGAAGGCAGAGGAAAGTACACAAAGTTCTTGTACTTTGGGCTTGTTTTATATTGAGGCATCACACCCACATTCGTGTTTGATTTGATTGAAAATCCAGGTAAGACAAAAAACAAAAGCGAAACAAGTCGAACATAGGGAGGCTACAAAATCTCGTTGCTTTTACGATTGTTGCGATGAGAGATGAACTATCAATAGTCTATCTGCCCACCTACAGTTTCTGAACTCTTTCCAGAGACACAGTTTAAACATTCGTCTCAGCTTTAGTTTACAATATAATATATAGATTCTTTTTTTTTATTTCACAACCAGAAACAAGAGACGATGAAGATGAAAAAAGTCCAAGAAAAGTGTCCAATCAATGGATATTGCCGCTGAAAAAGATAGCTTTCGCAACATCAGTGATTAGAAAATCCAAAACCCATTTGATCAGTTTATTGCCCATTTGATGGATAAGACGGATTCCTTTTTATAGCCAATCAACAATCTTTAAAACATTTCTTTACCCAAAGAGTAGCATAGAGTTCTCCTCATTTTATTCATTTGATTTTTGGATATCACTCTTTGTCTCCCTCCATGTTGAAATCCATTCGACCACGTAATGCATTCTGTGGTGTACAATTTTTTAATTAATTTCACCTCATTAGCTTAGATAAAACCACATTTTTGGCTGCGTCTTTGGCCTCACTCTGACATCACCCCGGTAATCATGATAAATGATTATAAGTATAGAGACGAAAAAACACGCTCATTTGTAGGCGATTGTTTTTGCCAAACTCATTCCGTTTTGCAGAAGATGAGGGTATAGTAGTGTTACCAAACGCTTTTGTATTTAAAATAAATTACGTTTTATATAATTTGGTGTTAACTACAGATATTTTGATTTCAAATTTATTAAATATATATTAAAAATAGTATATTGTGACGAACGTATCAGTAACAGTAATTACGGCTGCTACTCGGCATCTACTTTTCGGTTGCATTCTTCCCCATTCGTCTTCAAGTCTCCTCGACTAGTAATTTGCTAAAATTATATTTTCAATCATCACGACTATTCAATTGTATTTAAGAAGTCAATAATCTGCCGTAAATAAATTAATATCTAAATGTCCACCGCGGGTTTAATTTACACAAACAGACACACACTTTTGACTAAATTGATTAAACCTTTTTCTTGTAACCAATCAAAATTTTCCAATCGACATGATTGAGAAAATCAGCGACTCAAAAGATAACATATTCCGTTGAAATGTCTTTCGTAAATATATACTTACGAGATGGAAAATTCGCCAGAATTCGTTACCGATTTTTCACAATCTGAAAACTCAATGAACAGATTGAAACAGTTGAATCAAAAGTTTCTGTGTGTGTGTGTGGGGGGGTTGTGTGAGTTAAACGCGCGATCACAGTTTAGACTTATATTTATTGAAGTCAAGAACGAGACTAAAAATTAATGTACAATTCATAAGTATTATTCCGCGCAAAGCGAATATAAAAAATGATGACAACAGCAAATACCTTCTTCGCGAGTTGGCGAAGGAAAACAAGTATAACATTACGTCTGGTAGAAACCATTGTCTTAGCAAATTCCAATTGATTGAGCTTAAACCTAAACGTTAAAAGGTACTTCTCTGTGATGCTGTCGTCACAATATACAGATTTTAAGGTAATTTTTTGTAGTACTTTAAGAACAATTATGATTCAATATATAGTGAACCATAGGATATATTAGACAAAATTGACAAAAAAAAATGTTACTACATTTTTAAATTACTACCAAAAATATTTCTGAATCAATGAAAAATAGTTAAACCTACGAGAAAATTAATAGGCCACCTTGCATGGTCTTATTGGTGTAAAATAGATACTTTTCTTGAACTTACATTGTTAAGTTATATTCCTACTGTTATTATCGGATCACATACATAAGCACTAACACCTATTCAATTTTTGAAATTTAATTTATAATTAAGGTTCAACCAAAGAATTGAACTACATGTCTAGAAATTTTCAAAAGTTTGTCAATGGCTGTTAAGAGTTATATATTTATACCACTCAAACTATCAATCACCGTACTTATAACTTTAAAATAGGATAACTCTTTAATCATGGATAATCATGAACATTAACATACTCGTGAAAAACATTTTTATATCACTATTATAAGCTTGGAAAGTCCATTGTTAACGAACTTATTCGGTCTTAAACAATACGCGTTATCACTTTCCTTAATAGATCATTTATAAACAATACATGTCAATTTCATTTACTAATTTACCTTAAAGCAAAATAAATTTAATAAGAATTTAAATTATTTTATCCATTTCTTTAAAATCATTTAATAAAGATAAAAATTCATTAATTATCATATTACATTTACTGATCTTATATTTTTTTATAACAGAATAAATTAATGCGTGTCAACCCTAGTTAATGAATCAATGCATATTTTCTATTGGTGTAACAATGACGTAAAAGACAAACGTTAGCGGGTCATGGCCCGACCAAAAGATGAGAAGACAATACCATTGTTCTGTCGCCCAATAATTTTTCATGCAAATTAAAATACACTTTTTTCGGTTCACAATTAATTTCGTTGCCAAAACGGCGGTAAATTATAAAAGCGGGCAGCAAAAACAAGAGACAAATTGGTCGAATTTTGATTCAAAAGACATCATCAGAAGCAAACAGTTAGTTGAAGAATTCGGAATTATTAATCCAGCAGCACCTCGAAGTGACAATTAATTAATCATTATTAGCTGGATTTGCAAATGATCGATTTGCAACTGGAATTAAATGCAAACTGACGCTATCAATTAAAAGTGTAAATAACAATTTCTCATTCGGGCCTCGCTCCATCTCCGCTGATCTTACTCACAACACTGTCGATCTGATAGAGGAGTAACACGCGACGACGACGTCTAATTATGATTGACCACTCACCACCAGAGCCGACGATGCCAGTCACAATGCACGCAAATTCTATGGACATATATGCATGTGCAAATAAATAGAAAGAGACAATAAATTAGAATAAAGTCAGATAAAAAGTCGTCATCTCATTAAAGTTTTATAGAAAATTACACTCTGGACCATTTCTATAAATGCAATAATGGAAAATCATTTCGGTTAATATTCAAAATTTAGGATTTCTTACAAATACATTCTGAGTAAACGTGTGGGTTCCTTATCTGCGTTTATCTATTAAAAGAAAATTGAAAAAATATAAACTTTATTTTAAAGAAATTGGATAATTAGGCAACATGCAATAATTGTAATTCTAAAGAAAAAAAGAGCTGTACAAAAATCTGTATATGTTTCGCAACAAATTCAGTTCAATTTTCTATTTGATAAATTGTTTTAACCATTTCTTAAGTATATTTAATATCAAAAGATAGTCTTCAATTTTGATCATTTCGAACCCACAAATCATATTATTTAATAAAACTGTCGAACAACTAATATCGTCAATGCTATTTATTCGACTTAGAGAGCTTTTCAAAGCTTGGATAAAGTTTATAGAATCGAAGAGAAAAATCACTTTAAAATAATAGTAACAAATTTTTTTTCCCTTTCAATTGCTGTAAGGAACATGGGGGGTCGCAACCTCAACCAACGGGTTTTCGACATTTCGGTGACTATTTGTTTTCAGTGTATTATTAGTCAATTAATAGCACCTAGATCAGTTGAAAAAGGAACCAGTCAATCCGCCCAGGGATCGAACCCTTGACTCTGAAGAGGCAGCCGGATGCGTTACCACATCGGCCACGAGACAGATTAAAATAATAGTAATTAGTTGAAATTCAGGGAATAGATTGGTGAAAGCCATGTAAAGTACGCAGAAGACCAGCGTAGTATGTGTGTCCTGTTTTCGTGCCAAAACCTATCAATAAATAGGCTCTATATAAAATCATTTGTACATGGTACTAGTCACATCATAACAAATAATGATTTGTTATAGATTAGCAAATAAATAGACAAGGCATTTGAAAATATTGACTACGTAAAACTAATTAGTTTGACCTAGACCGGTAACGGTTGATGTGTCGCCACAAAAAAATCATCGTACTTTGATGTTTTGTTCCATCAAATTGAAATAACTATGTACTATTACTAGTTTATTATTTTCACTTTAAAATGTCAAATATTATCCAATTCGATCGATTTTAAAAATTGCAAAAATGCATTAAAAATAATATAAAACATAAGCTTTACTTTAATTTGAGTTTTTCCAAAAAAATTTTATAGTTTTTTTTATTATTATTTTGATCTTTAGGAAGAACCCGTCACAATTGTTTTAGACATCACAGGAGTTGGAATTGAAGTATAAGGTTTATTTACGAGTACAGTGCTAGGAGAGAGTTATTTTTACCAAAGCCGCTCAACATTGTATAAGTAGTCCGGATTTTACATGACGTCATCAGCTGGAAGAAAATACATGTGTCAGTCTGATTGGTGTTTTTTTATTGCTAAAATGAAGACTAGACAGATGTATATTGTTATCTAGATTCTATCTTGTACCGAATTTAACACTATTTTTTACAAATTGCAATACTTTTTAACTAAATTGGGTGAGAGAGATTTTGGGATTTTTTCGCTTTCCGGCATAAAATAAGTGCAATTCAACTTATTAGACCCAAAAAGTATTGTCTGAAGTAGTTATACACGTATTAAATCACTTTCAAAGTCTTTTGTTAAAATATTATCGCTAATTTTATTGCATACCAAATTAAAACAATGAATGGTATCCGGCTGATGACGTTTCACTACTATTACCACCACTATTACCACCACAGATCCATACAACCTTATAGTTAATTAGCGTTGATTTTTACGAACTTCAAACAGTTATTCGTAGAATGGTTTGGGCTGGTTATAATATAGCTTTTATACACAGTTCTTGGTGTCCTCCTGTTAGTCGCTTTAGGCACCCGCTACTTGCACCATATAGGAGGGCAGCTATCTCCGCATTGTTACTGTCTAGAACTTTGGAGTAGATCACGACGACGCAAGGCCCGGTCATGGATTCTGACGATTCCGAAGTCCCTTAGTAGTTGGTAGTTTCTAATGAACCAATAGGTGCCCAGCCAAAGTTTGAATCCTTTTTGATATATTGAATATAAAGACACTTGTTGATTTGTATGCTTTTATTTCCAATACTGTTTCCGCGACCTTGAGACATCTCTAATAATTATTAAACAACATATTCTTTTTAGCAATTACCTTTCCTAAAAATCCCTAAACATTTCTAGCCTCTCCATAGTTTAAATGCTTCTATTAAACTGTGTCATAGTGTCTATGTAAGGTGGTGGCATAGCATAATGCTGGCCAGCACCTCGCACCTGTCTTTAGGCTAATTTGTCCGAGCTGAAAATGTAAATTGCAGGCTACTTAACAGAATCCATAAATCAACTCAACGGTCGTCGGTCGGGCAGCAGCACAGGCTGATGATGATGATAACAATCTGAGGCATTATCGTAGACTCGTTTCTCGCGGGCTGGTTCAATATTAAATTCAAGTCCATAAAGTGATCGAGAGCTTTACAAAATAAACACAGGAATTGCCTGATTAATTGTTCGATCTCCTCGCTCGATCCATATTTGCTGTTGAACTTTGAATCGGGCTGATTGCAAAAAGTTAATTGAAAATTGAGCCGATATGCTTTATAATTCTAAAGCGGTCATTTGTTAATCAAGAACGTGCCAAAACAAAAAAAGAGGCGAATCAGAACCTCCTTCATTGACCTTTCTCTCTCTCCAGAGAGATCGCTCTGAACCGAAACAACGAGCGATCGCCAATTAAGATCAAAACTGTAACAAAGAGAAGGCGGACTTGATAGATATTCCTATTGATCTGCAATCAATTTATTTAGTTATATTCTATTTTATACGGGGGAATTTTATCCAATCGATAAAAGAAAGCAACGATTTGGCACGAGTTTTCTAAATTTAATTCAACAAGACTGTTTGATTTTTCGTAATTACCTTTGTTTTAGTTATAGTTCCCGTTAATTGTTCAGAATTAATTTATATTTAATTATTAAAGCAAACCTTGATACCAAATACGATTAATCACACTTATTTCTTATAAAAGGCTCCAAGTTTATTGTTATCAAGCCTATTACAAAGCAATTTAATAAAACATTCGTATTGGCTATGCAAAATGAGGTGGACAGGATATATTCTACCGACGTGTCATTCCGCAACCGCTAACAAGGGCAGTGTAGGTCAGACACAGTACACGGGTGGGCATTATTATTGCATTAGATATTGGTTGTTAGTTAAAAAAGGGTTTTAATAATGTTTGTAAAAATTATTTCATAAAAACTAATAATTTTGAAAACTTAATACATTATAAAATATATTACGAGTTTATTTAAATAGTAATTAACTATTAACTAAAAATGTTAAAATAAGAAATAAATTTTATTAGTTGAATTTTCTATTTGCAAAGCAATATCAAAAAGATTATAATAAAATATAATTATTAATAACCAATACACTTTTTTATTAAACATAATAATTTTTGCTGCAACAATGTTTATTTTACTATAAATATTTATTATTATCATTGAGGAAAAAATACAATTAAATAGTACTATAATATAATAGGAAAATTTGTTCCTTTACTTTACAAACTGTATCTTAACTACTAAACTTAAACCCTTTCCTTACTGTATTTGACCTATACTGCCTTCTTGAGCGGTGCCGAATGACGCGTCGGTAGAATATATCCTGTCCACCTCATTTAGCATAAAACGCATACGTGAGGTGGAAGCGATGGCCACCACCCATCACTTCAAGGAATCACGATGTCGAATATATATAAACTGAGAGCTATAAATCGTTCTGGGATAGATCGGCTTAATTGTTAATTACATCATAACCAATAAACGAAAACCGAATAAACTTATTTATATGATATTAAGGCTCACCAAGTATATAATCTGTTTCCTTAGAATCGGTACTGTATTTTTTTAATATTGTTTTTGGTATATGTTTAATTTCGTTGTACAGTAGTTCATTAGTTTTATTATTTTTTTCTACATATCGTGTTATTAAAAGGACTAAGCTGAAGTGGTTAGTGTCTACAATTAACATACGCGCGATCCAAATTTTTTAGATGGTTCTTGAAGACGAGGTGAGGGAAAGAAATACTGAAATGTTAGAAGTATAATAAATTAGTATTACATTTAAACATCCAAATAAAAATTATAGAACGGACACTTACTTCATTATAAATTGGTTCTTTTAACTTACTAACTGTCTATCCCAAACTAAACAGTCAAAAAGGACATAAAACATTGCGGTCAAATATAATGAGAATTTCAGCACTCGTCAGTTTTACTTAACACCAATCAATTATTTTCCAATTTTTTAAAACAATAAAATAGAACAAACACATTTATAACAAGAATCATGTCCTTACCCAATATTTTTAGACTTCTTAACTAACTATAACAACATGTTTACGTTAATAATATGAAAGAAATTTATTTTATACAATATTTTAGTATGTATCAAAACAAAAAATGACAAATTTTGCTCAAATACTCTCCTTAAGTCATTATAATTTCCGTAAATTCAAAAATTAATCTTTATCATTATCAACTTTTGATGGTAGATAAAGAAACTAAACAAATTAAAAATTTTTTTTTAAATCTTAATAACTATAGAAATTGTAGCTGATTAGAAGTCAGACTAAATTAAATTATTCTCTTTGAGAGTAATAGCCCATAATTTTGGGAATTAGAACTAAAAACTGGGGAACGAAAACCGAAATCAATTTCGAATAGACGGCAAATATTTAACCGCATATGACCCGACAATCTTGGCGATCTGTGATTGTCGCCCTGAGATGTGTCAACGCGGTGGTACAATGATCTTATTTGAGAGACAAACAAAAGCAGCAGCAACAACAAGCTGAAGAAATATCAAAGCCCTCAAGTGTCGATCGAAAATAATAATATAATAAAGCGGCTTATAAATAAATAAATGAATAAAATTCGATCTGTTGCAGGTGGATGACCCAGTTTCTCCACTTGTCGCTGGCTGGCTTGAACCTGGCCGCCCCGAGAGCAGAGCAGATCACAGCACATACCACAATATTAGGTACATTTTACATTTTGTTTGGTTTTTCTCTTTCTTTTGCAATAAGAAAACTGCAAAACAAATAGGACAAATGCGATCGATTTTGCATGTTGACTGTGTTTTATCAAATATCAAATTCAGAATTTATTTGCTGTTCCCACCCATTCGTGATTGTCTCGCTCCGGTGAAGTCAGGTGAGGCCACTTACGGAGGAGAATTATAGCAGCTGTTTTGTCGTCAAATTTATTTATTTAATTACTCGACAATTTATGAATTTTACTTATTTCTTTTTTGGTTGTATTATTATTGTAAAGCAGTGGCACGAAAAAGAACTCGGGCTTAATTAATGGTATCGGACAATCAATTTTTGAGCTAAAAATTGTGTTAATTAACCGAAAAGAAATCACAAAGTAGTTGTCTGCCTCTAATTTACATATATTGCCTCCCATTAGTGAAAATATTTACTCGACTCTTGTCATCTTGTCGTTGGCCAACATTTTGGCACTCCGCCACCACCACCGCCGCTGTTTTCGATGTTTTTCTGTCTTTACTTGCTGTGTTTTTTGTGATGTTGCTGTGTTGTTGTCGAAGGAAGTCGATACCAGTAATCCAACGTGGTTTTCCATTTTGTAAACCAACGCCAAATTACCGGTATTTATCACGATTTTATGCAAATTCCCCGCCGATAAAGTGCCTCCAATCAAAAGAAACGCGTCAAAGCAATTCAATTCCGAAAGAGAGATGAAATTATTGGCTGATTTATCAAACTTATTTCTTTTTCACGTATAAAGGAAATAGAGTGGTTTCAGCGGATTAGGAAGCCCTTTGTAATGGGATGAAAAGAAATTTAATAAAATATTTAATACTTAAAGAAACGTAAACATGGAATTATAGATGGATTTCTATGCAAATCTTTTTGATTCCTATAACGATTCTATTAAATAATTGTATGATTCTCTAACAGTTTTAAGAACGAATTTGAACAAAATTTGATTTATTAATATAAATTTAAATTTTTGATGGGAAGACAAGTCAATTTTTATGTTAATTATTTTTAATTGGGCAGATATTTTTAAACACTATAAAAAATATTAAAAATAATTAAAAATTTCTGGAATGTTTGTAAAGGAAATATTTTTCTTGGAACTTAATTTTATATATTGGATATTTTTTCGCTCTGAATAAAAACAAAAACTTATTCTTGCTTCTTCGTCAGATTTTGTTGTAGAGTATGTTTCGCTTGCGTAAAGGAGGACAGGCCTTATAAGCCTTCAGTAATTCCTTCACTTGGTTATTCTGCTAAGGATTTGGGTACTTAAATGCTGAATCAACCAATATTAATATTTATTTGCGGTCATATTTTTATTAGATGTTGTGTTAATTTGGTTGACGTGTGAATCAAGATACTTGAAGTTTGTTATAACTTCGAAGTTGCTTTCACCTATTGTAAGGTTTGGAGCTTTTTACCATGCGGATTTGTAGCCATTATTCTGGTTTTAAACTCGTTGACATCCCGAAAGTTTTGCTACCTTCTCAATTTCAATAAAAGCTTCATTCATTTCCAACAAACTACAACCTGCAATACATGTATGCTAAAAGTTGGGCAGATTTGTGTAGTAGAGTTATTTTCCTAATTTATCCCAACAATCCAGGCATTTAAGTAGATACTCCACCATAATATCATTCTCGAATCGATCTTCTCTAAAATCCATATTAATGTTTTCGCAAATCATTTGATGTCAATTTATTAAATTAATTGGCATATTATAATGATTATTTTGCACTCCCGTATCGAAACATACACTTTTCGATAACCATTTGATTTTCGATATGTTTCACTTTATCGCACTCAGTGAAAATTTTGAATTTTAATTTCACTAGTGAAAAATAATGTCGTAAACTATCCAACAAATTTGCTAAAATTTGGTCGCCATTGTTGCTCTTAAACTACATATGATATTTGTCTTGGCTATGCTATAGTACAGATGCTATGCTATAGTATAGATTATGTTGCAAATTAAGTAACGTTTCTTGTTTTAAAATTTTAATATTTTCCGTTTCAACAGCCATGTGCATATAATTTGGATATTTTTGTTCGATTTTTGGCGCATGCCGTTAATATCAGAGATAAATCTGCTTAACTGTAATGTAAGCAAATTATAGCAATAGCCTTATATTGATTTAAATTAAAATTGATTTTCCATAAATTAAATCAAACAAATATTCCATGCCACAATAAAATAGGCATTTGCCTTATGACCAAGAATTTAAGGGGAATTCCAACCGTTAACGGTAACTTTACAATTTAAGATTTCACTTGAAACATTTGTGAAACATGTAAATTTTTTAATTTTCCTTGTATATAATGAAATTTAATGCGAAATTGTAAAAATTTCAGTGCTCATGAGTGGAGTGCAAGAAACGTTATGTCCTGCTCAGGTGTAAAGACCTATTTTTTAACTCGGAAATGATGAAACACTCGCCTTCCGATCGAATGTTTCACACTCGTTAAAAATCAGTTGACTTTACACCATTGTAGCACAAATCACTATTTTAGATGTTTAATTTAAACTAATTTATTTTGTGAAATTGGACAATTGAAATATTTTTTTTTTTAAAAATATTATTTAAAATATATCTGTCTCGTGGCCGATGTGTTAACGCATCCGGCTGCCTCTTCGGAGTCAAGGGTTCGATCCCTGGGCGGATAGGATTGACTGGGTCCTTTTTTCAACTGGTCTAGGTGTTATTAATTGACTAATAATACACTGAAAACAAATAGTCCGGTGACTATTTGTTTTCAGTGTATTATATAAATGTCGCAAAAACCCGTTGGTTGAGGTTGCGACCCCCCATGGAATTGAAAGGAAAAAATAAAATTTAAAATATTTATACAGATTAAAGATATTACGCTTATTAAATTATTGTTTTATGTTTGGTTGTAGTAATTTTACTTCAATTTTTTAAAGGGAACGTTTATGTATTTTGTAACTACATATTTAATTAAATAATTTAAGATAATTTAAAAAAAAAAATATTGAATAACCTCTTCAAAATAATATTTCTTTTTTATTAAAAATCAACATTCAACACCCTGTTTAACATCGGGCATAGGTGACAAAATGACGAGGTCTGTCAAATCGTTGAATTCGTTACAGGCACTCCATTCCGATAACAAGATTATTTATAAGAAATTTATGCTTAATGTACTGTCGTCCGCCGTTACTTTGGCACTAACTGCCTGAATTCGTTTAATAAGTAGATAAAAAGTAGCGCTGAAAACACTTCTGTGAAAATATTTCGATGATTACACAATGTAACATCGATATTGAGAAACAACATTTTAGGTTGTTTGATTCATATTGGGTTTGTTATGATCACAGTTTTTTCACCTCTAAGGTGATACGCTTAACATTAAATTTATTGGAAAACAATAAATATTTATTTCAGTTTTAAGAGCTTTGATAAATAAATTATTACAAAGTTTAAAGATGTCTTTACAATGCATTGTGGTGCTCAGAATTATAATCAATTTAAGTATAATTTAAAATAAAATATATTAAAGAATTCTAAAAATATTGTAATATACTTTAATAACGCACATTAAAACAAATTTTAATCTAAATAAATTTAATATATTATTTATTTATTGGAATAAATTTAAATAAAAATACATAATTTTAATAGATATTTAAACAATAAGGTCGATAATAAAAGGCCATATTAAATACAAGTGTTATTTTAATCCAAGAGCGTAGCAAATGCCTTAAATAAGGCCCGAGTGTTTAATAATGCTTATCAACCGAGTTTTATACAAATTTTGATGCATTTTTAAATAAATTAGCACGAAATCTTAAAAATTCTTTAAATTCTTATAAAAATTTATGTTGCTCTGTTTCACACAGCATCAAAGCCAGATATTGTTGCTCAATGCGGGAAAAGGATAGAACATTCCTAGATTGAAAATAAATTCAAATACCACATACCACTATAAAAGTTTTGCAATTTTGTTAAACTTTAATTTCATTGCAGTGATCAATAAATTGAGAGAAACTTTTTTGATAATCGCTTTTGATTTCATCGGTACAAACTCTAGTATTTGGATAATAGTTTTCAATGGAGTTTATGTTTCTATTTCATAACAAAATGTTGATTTGAAACAGAATTTTTAAATATTATTTAAAAACCCAAACTGTAATCTGAAAGTATCGGATGTTGTTCGTCAAAATTTGCCAATATTTAACCGTAAAACCTCCAGTAACTTTTCATTTAAAGTGATGAATTAGATCATACTTAATTATTAATTTAAAAAAGCACTATTGCTTTAAAGAATTCTTTAAAGCACTTGTGTTATAATAACGATTAATTTTTATATTAAGCTGTTATTATATTGGTATCATATATTGCATTTCATGGATTTTTTTGGCAACATGTACTGTATTCAATTCTGTGCATCTGACATATTTGACATTATTATTATTATATACAAGCTGGACCCAGCAAACGTCGTTT
>JXOV01010074.1:0-11897 GCA_001014945.1 Clogmia albipunctata | reverse complement strand
ATAAATTAATGAAAACAAGTACTTTTTATGTTAAATTTGGAAAAATCGAATTATCAAGTTCTATTCCATTACTGCTCAGTAACTTTTTAAGAGTAAATGTGGCTGAAATGTTGCAAGAACAAATTAACAACTCCGAATTGTTAAGTGTTAGACGTCGATGCGTTAGAATTACCGCGTAATTTTGGGGAAATTTCAGTGATTTTTTGTTCAAATTATCGAGAGCACAAAATTGANTTATCAAGTTCTATTCCATTACTGCTCAGTAACTTTTTAAGAGTAAATGTGGCTGAAATGTTGCAAGAACAAATTAACAACTCCGAATTGTTAAGTGTTAGACGTCGATGCGTTAGAATTACCGCGTAATTTTGGGGAAATTTCAGTGATTTTTTGTTCAAATTATCGAGAGCACAAAATTGAATGTATTTATTTAGAAATATCAAGAGATTTTGTAGAGAACTCGGAAGAGATTTGAATTATTGAAAGTCAATTGTATTGTAATAGTTATTGTCGAAAATTTTCCATTAATTTATACTTTGGTCTATCGGTTTTTGCTTGACCGTTTTTAATTACATTTTACATAAACACTCTTCGTTTCAGATGTGTCCACTGACCATCGTTTGGGTCGTAAAACAAGGGTCTAGGTTTATTGCAGGTAATTAAAAGAGGTCTGATGTATGAAGGAATTTTCCCACAGAAAATACGACAAATAGCTTTTGAAAATGTTTGTAATAAAATAATAGTTTAAGTATTAATTTCGATATTGTTGTGAGTTTATCATACATGAATTTTTCAATAATATTATTCTTTTTGATTTGTCTTATTTTGTCAAGAAGCCCAGGTTTTTCATTATTTATTCTACTACTACAGTGAACTATACTAAAATGTTCGTGAAAATGATAATATAGAAATTAAAAAAGATAAATATTAATTATGAGATAAATCAAATATAAAAAATAATGTCACAGATCCAAAAGAGATATGGTATAAAACTTTGAAAGATTTAACAGGATTTAACAATTTTAATAAATGTTTAAATAAAATACATATTAATAATTTTGAATGAATAAAATTGATATTTGAACATAGGAAATATATCAAGTAACAAAGGAGAAATACGGTTCGGCGCGGCAGATTTTAATGCCACTTGGATCACTCATCAAATTGCAAAGACATAACTTAAAATTGCACATGATCATCTTACAAATAGCATCGAAAGTTTTCAAAATTGCAAAGACAAAAACTCAGAATGCAAAACTAAAAATTGAAATTCTTAAAGGGCCATTCTTCGGATTGCTACTCAAAAAGGGTTTGGAGAATTAAAATTTCAAAAGGAAGACAAAATCTACAAACAAATTTGACTTAAAATCAAAATTGATTTAAAATTGCACAGGTCGTTGTAACGGTATATATGGCCTATAATCGGTCAAATAGTTTTCAAGAAAATTGCAAAAAATTGTTGTCCTATTCGGTTGTAAAATTTGGTGTTTTAATTCGGGAACCACAAAAAACACCGCACGTTTTGTATTTCACGGTCATTTTTTCGTTTAAACGATTCATTTTATATCCTTATAGTGCAAATAACTATTTTGTTCTAAGTAATGATGAAACGAAATTATCTAAACTATTGTATGACATCTAATAACTAATCTTTATTTCAATTTTGGTGAAAAGAGGTTCAATATATAGCGATTTCTATCTTTTTAAAACTTTTTAGTAATGAACATTTCATTAGCAATTAAATTTGTTAAAAGAAGGTTTGCACCAAAGCTGTTCAACCTTAACTAAGTTGGTCAGATATTGGCAGTTGTGTGTGTGACGTCATCGATTCCGATGTAATTCATTGTTTTGATTTTGTATGAACTAGAAATGAGGACTATACACATGTGTATTGTTATCTAGATACTATATTGTACCGAATTTAACACTATTTCTTTAAAATTTCAATACTTTTTGACCATATATGTCGAGAGAATTTTTGCGATATTTTGCCCATTTCGGTTCAGAATAACGGAGATTTAGCATATTAGAGCGAAAGAATATTGTCTTGGGTTGTATTGATGGTATATAACTACTTTAAAAGCCTTTTGTCATAAAATTATCATTAATTTCCTTGCATTCAGCGGAGTCGATGACGTTTCCACTACTACTACCACCACAGATCTGGATTATCTTATTGTTAGTGCAAGCGTTGGTTTGCACAAAATAATTGGCGTTTACTTTTGACAAAACTAAAAACTCTACGATTATTGCTAGAACTGATACATATATCTGTTGAATTATCATAGTTTAATTAATTGAGACATAAAAACCAAATGTTTCACCAGTTCACGTAAATTACTGTTTAATGCATGGAGATAACTATTTTTGTTTGGGAAACTTGTTATATATAAAAATAAAATGAATATTTGAAAATGTTTACAAGGAATTAAAGGATAGCTTGGAAAAATATAAATTTTGTGGTTTTAAAAAGGTATTGATTAACAATTTTCGCCTTACCATAAAATTCTATAGAAAAACCTAATAATTAAATCCTAATCCTAAAAAGGCAATGCAATTCCTCGGTCTTAAATTACGAGAGCAACCTTTGCACTAAATATGGAAACGAGTTAATTACTGGATCAAATCAAATCAGAGCTGAACAATGACATTGTTTGGACCATTGATTGAAATCTCCTTTTGAAGATTTGATGGCATAATATAATCGATTCCCCAGACACCAGCAATGAGGCGGACTATTAGCGGGGCCATCGTAATTGCAAAGCCAAGCGTGCTGCTGCCGAGCTGTTGCATAAAAGATGTCAAATCGGTGTGTGTGAATGCAATTTTATGGTTATGGTGGGAAACGCCATAAAACCGAATTAGTTTTCAATGGGAAAGTGTGAAAATGACAAAAGTAACAACAAAAATATGCAAATATGATTTCCAATTTATGGAAACGATGTTTTATTGGCTATAATCGTAAACATTGACCAACTACTGGAGAGAAACTGAGGCATGGAACAATTAACTATGCTAAAACCGTGAATTCTGTGAAGGGAGAGCAATAGAGATCGGAAAAGGGCTTCCCAGGAGGTGGAAATCCTCACAAAAATCCGTCCAGATGGGCTCCAGGAGGAGGGCAAGGAAATGTGGTGAGCAGATTTCACAAAAGCGATTTTATTGCACTTCAACGGGTCCATAAAATTCAATTTTTGTTGCTCTTCTCCCGATATTTGGGGCTGTTAAAGTAAATACCCGACAACTGGTTGTTTTTTCTCTCCGTCTTTCGCCGCCTACTACTCTACGTGCGGTGAATTGTGGAAGGAACACAGCACCTCCTCCTGGCCAATGAATATTTAATGCGACCATCAGCGATGAAAGTTGGTTCTGGGGCTTTGTTCTTATCGGCAAATTAATCGAAAATGATTTACATTTTTCACACCTTGCACCCGCCAGGGCCTTTGCTCGTCGTTATCGAAACGAATTAACATACCTAAGAAATGTGTCAGACCAATTGATAGCAGCATTAAAACGCCATAAAACTTGTGGACCAGACCAGAGTCCAGCGGCGATCTCTGTCCACACCGGCACACGGTCCAGGGGAATACTAGTATAATAAAGAGATCACTATCGACAAGATGTTCTCATTTTTATTCACTTCGTTAACAGATCTTGATAGCACTAATAAGAAAATGTTAAACACAAATAGAACTCCTCTGTCCCTCGTTTCTAATTGGAGGCAGGCTCCATCAAGGTAATTTTATAGATTCGAATAATTAGGAATTTTAATGACTTCTTCCGAAATTAATCAAGAGTTTTATGGACTGAAATTAGAGAAGCTTTATTAGGTTTTATTGGGTTATATGTTAATTTTAGGACATTTGTTATTTATGTCTTATTTGAGGTTGTTTTACTACTCGTTTAGAAGATTTTCTGTTAAAAGATGAATTAGAAAACTATTTAAAAAACAAAATTGGTAGGAATTTAATTTCTATATTTATTTATTTTAGCTAAGGATTTCTTTAAAGCAACGTTTTTTTTAATTATTAAACTGTAGTCTCCGTAAATAAAATTCATATTATTCGACACTCTCAGATTACCGTTACGACTTTTTATATTTAAAAATTCTGTCCCAAATCAACATTTTGTTATGAAATAATAGCATAAACACCATTGAAATCTATTATCTAAATAATAGAATTTATACCGGAGAAATTCAAAGCAATTATCAATAAACTTTCTCTAAACTCAGTGATGCAATTAAATTAAAGTTAAACGAAATTGTGAAACAGTTACACTGGATAAGTTGAATTTATTCAAATTTAATTTTGTTCTGTCGTATTTCCACATTACGATCGATATTTTTTATAAGAAACAAAGGTAAATATAGAAATTTTATTGGTGTGGAACTGAGTAAAATGTATATTTATACAGAAATTGGAAGAATTTTGTGTTAATTTATTGAAAAATGCATAAAATTTTATATAAAACACAGTAGCATTATTAAGCATTATTAAACACTCGGGCTTTTTTTAAAGCAGTCATTACCCTCGTGGCATAAAACGATACTTGTTGTATAAATAACTATTAGAATTTTATGCGTTTTTGTTTAATAAAATTCGTTTTATTTTATAAAATATATAATAAAAATTATATAATATTTACTCTGTTTTTAAGTTTTTGAAATCAGTTCTTTATTTTGACAAAATAGTGGGAAATTTAATATTCAAAGTATTGTATAGCGCTAACCACGAGTCTTTCCCATTTCTCTGGAAAATTAATTTTTCCTGTTAAAAAAATTACGAACTTTATTATGTCTTGATGAGGTTACGATACGATAGAACATTTTTAAAAACTTTGAGAGTTTTATTATGGTTATTGTCTGTGTTTTCTACAATACTTGCTGCTTTTTTGGATAAAATGAACTGAATTTCTGTACAAGCTTTGTTAATTTTTTCACACATTAAATTACATACCTGTCTTTATAAGTCTGTCTCCAAATTGATATATAAAAATTAGATTAAGATTGTATTATTGAAAAAAAATGTTTTTCCCAATTTTGATATAAAAAGTACTTGTTTCATTAATTTATGCTTCAATAAAATGTGAAACTTTTCTAAATGAAACATAATAATCATCACGGCTTGAAAAACTAAATGAAGACATGCATGGAAAATGTACTATAAAAATGAAAAGATACAACTTCATTCACAAATACATCTTATCATTCGACATCTTCTTATTCTAGTCTGAAGAATGAAACATCAAAATGTTTCATTAAATGTTATGTTTCTATTTTTTAAAACTACAAAAAGCCTCCAGAGTATGAAAAATATGTTTCCCATATAAATATTTAATTAGTTTTAACTAGTTTTTGTGCTATTGAATGAAAATTGGGAAAAATAGCATTCGTTTCTCGACGAAACTAAAACGTCTTGAAACAAAAATAACTATTTATCAGCGTTTGTATAAAACAGGGTTGATAAGCTTTATTATACTCACTGAACTTGTGATTTTAAAGAAAAATATTGAAATCGAGAGATTAAGGTTCCTTAAATTAAATAAATGTTAATAGAATATTAGTCAAGCTTTCCTCGTATTATCATTAAAATATGCCCATAATATTGGACAGGAATAGCAACCAAAATAAGCCAAAATCAAAATTAGATTTCTCAGAATCTCCAAGAAAGCCCAAGATTGTCCAATAAATGTGGGTTTTGGTGCATATTATAAATTAATTTGAAAATTGAATTAAATTCCCTCATTAAATTAAATCCCCACAAATTAAATCTGCCCTAATTAAAATTCAGCTTAAGGTGTAGTAATTTCACATGAATTAAAAATCCCTTTGATATTTAAGGTTCGCGTAGAGTGTGAGAGGAAACTGTCCACTTTAAGTCCACTTGAACAAATATTGCATGGCCAAGTTTCAGGTTCAGCACTTCCACGATGGATGGTATTCGAAGTACCAATTTATGAGCCTCGTATTACCATTTATCCGCATGTTAATGGCCTGAACAGAAGCTACATCAGTGCGATCACAAAAAAGCGAGTCCACAATAGTCCTATTCAGCCATTGAATCATTTAAAAACGGCAAAGGACATTATTATTGCCAACTTTCATGTTCAGAGGACATCAGATCGGGTTATTAAATGGCCGCAACCAAAAAAGGGATGTCTATCGAAACAGTTGTCAATGGCAATAATGTGCGTGTTTTGACCTTTGGCAAAACCATTTTTCTGTGTTCATGAAATGGTAATTAATGAATGTAATTTTTTGCTCAAATTCCGAAAATTCATTAATAATGAATAAAGCATTTTAATCTTATTGTTTATATAATACATTTCGCAGAAATTATCTTAAAGCCCCCATTATGATTTTATGTTTTATGAGTTATTTTTTATTTATATCTTGAAAAGGAAAACATTATTTATTATTTATTTTCGTTTCAATGGAAGTATATTCTTTGAAAATAATGTTTTTTTTTCTCATTTTTGTGTATTTAATTTTAATAAAATATTCATCTAAAAATTATTTCTTAATTAAAAACAAAGTAATGTGATTACATTATAAATTTTCTCTACAGAAATAAAATGACCGTAATAATTTTATATAAAAAATGTTAAACTATATAAAGTATAAAAATAAATACGTAAAATAAAAAGAATATCTTTTACAAGTTATATAGGTTATATGGAAATGGAAATAATGTGAAAAATACGCCGCATTAAGTGGACGTCATACAAAGCATATTGATGAAAATAAACAAAATATAACTCTTCTCTTGACTGAAAGACTGCTCTTGTTGACAATCAATATAACTAGTCACAATTTTTAAAAAATCGGTCTTACTAACCGGAGGGTCATTATAATCGTTTCATATCCGTTTATTGTGCAATACTTTTTTTTTTCGGATATGTAAATCAAACTTTGATTTGCACTTCGTTATAATAAGCGGAGTTATATTAAACGGATTTTATTGTATAAATATATTTTGTGTAAAAGTACGGGAACATAATTTTTTTCGTCTTTCTTTTTTAAATCTGTGGTGATCGGGAAGCTGCCCTTCTAGGTGGCGCGCGTCAAATATCTATATCTAAATAATTGGGGAGGATCGTCTCTTCCTTTTGGTAAAAATTTCGCTGCTAAAATACTATATTCCATTTTGATTTGTAAGATATATGTAGTGATTCTCAAATTATTTTGCTTTGAAACTAAGATTCTAATTTCATGATGCTTCTCTTTCCAAAATAAACAAAGTAATATTACAAATCAAAACCTTAAATTTTTAAATTTCATTAATTTTAATTATATTATTTATGTATTTTAATTTGTATATTATTATACTAAATTTATATAAATATTTTAGGTAAGATACGGAAGATCCTGATTTTTTAAATAAATTTTATATTTTTGTGATAATTAAAATATTAAACATAAAGTCTTGTGCAAAACACAGTTGATATGTATTATTTAACACTTGAATCTTATTTAAATCACTTGATAGGCTTTATATATTATATTACGCCAGTAAGACACAACCGCATTTATACTTATGGCTTACCACGTTGTTCCCGGGACAATACGAGCATAAAGCAGTTGCTGTGTCTTGCGTTTGTATGAAATTTACGTATTGGAAACCGAGCGTTGAGTCACTACTTTTATCTTATTTATCAGCCTTGTAAAATAATTAAGTTTTATGTTTTTTTTTATTAATTTGAAATATTTCAATGGTTTAGTGAAATATTTTTAATTAATTTTAAACCAAATGTTATAGCAATAAACTGCATTTATGACTTAAAATCTTTTGTCTAAACCTCAAAAATCTACACGAATATTTGTGCGATATAACCAAATAATCTGGTAAGCCTCTTAATGTTGGAATGCCAATTTTCGTGGAGGCAAACAAATTCGAAGGTGGCGCCATTTAATAAAGAATGGCGTTCGTCTAGTAATAGGATTATGGGAACATGCTCATTAGCATTCATTGCAAAATGTGGTTAACCCATCTGAAAAACTCGAACGATTTTCCGAGCATATGTATCTCAGTAATTCAATTAACCTGTCCTCTGTGTCTGGGTGCTTTGAGAAATGTGCAGACAAATTTTTTTAATTGACGACAACCAGATGTTCGATGAAATGTGTCAAAATGTTTGCGAATCTAATTTGCAACGAGCTGTGAGTACGTGATTACTTTGTGACAAATTGTCTCTTTTTATTAGCGACATGCAAATTTTATAGGTCGAAAGTAATGTTTTTAATAATCGCATTAAATGCCAATTTGTCAGCATTTGTATTCAATTGACATTTCGAAATGTGCCTTTATGGACCGTGTTATTCGCCATAAACATAAATTTTTACTTCGGCTACTGGCGCTGGAATTCATAAAGCGGATAAGAAAGAGCATCACACAAAGCACCCAGCACAGGCTTTTCCGAGAAGGTCAGTCTGTCTTGCCGCCATCCACTGAAAGATAGATTTACTGGTGACACGGCAGAATAATTTCGTAATAAATTATCTCTTGGTAAATACTCTATAAAACTTTGTTGTAAAAAGATGGACGGACATTGCTAAGAAACCAAATTGTTATTCCAAAATATTTTGCCGAAAATTTAAAAAAAATGCCAATAGGCATTCGTCATCAAATCAGGTTCGGTTTGAACTCATTCAGTATAAATAAATCGGTCAATTTATATTAAATTTGCGTCATTCAATAAGTGACTGAAAATTTCCAAAATCAATTGATTGAATGCAAAATTTAAAATAGTAATGTGTTAAATCAGCTGGTTTTAAGTAATGAAACAAGTCTGATAAATCGAGCCGCAGGCGATTATCATTTTTGTGCCACAGTTGGTTTCTAAATTTGTTCAAATGTAGACTAAGAAGGCCTCTTTGTACCAGTTAAAAAGGGGTTACAGTATAAAACTAAAAAATTATGGTTTATAATAAAAATTATACTGAAATTTCAGTTATCAAATATAAATTTTGTGCTATTCCGTATCGAAAAGGAAATTGGTTTTGAATCGGTTTACTTTTCTGCACGGTTGAAATAATTCAAAATTTGCAAGCAAATTGTAACCAATTCAATAAAATAACTTGTTGTTGTTAAAACCATTCCGTTGTGAGTATTCTCATCTCACTCTAATAAGTACATTGTCTTACTTGTAAACATTGTGTCCATAATTTGAAAACAAACCGCTGCGAACGGTTTTTATTTTTAATTATGGATTAATTGGTATTTTTTACCAGAATTACACAAAATATCGTTCGATACACATGTGAAATCGGTTATTATAGCACTCATTTACCTATTCGCTGCGCTCGTCAAAATATATAGTAAATTCGTGCTGTAATAACCACTATTTCACCACTTGTATCGAAATACACTATTTCTGAACTCAATTTGATAGCTCATATCTTTTGTTTGCGAATACATTTTTAATATATCCGAGTATGGAATTTAAAAGTTAATTATGTTTAAAATTAATTTGGTAAAAGTAATATTCGCAATAAAAAATATTAAAAAACATACAAAAATATTTAAATGTGTTTGTGACGGTTTCTTGTAATCGACTCGTTGGTCAACTGGTAACTGTTTTTGAAACTTAAAAAGAGTAAATTTCCCTGCCATATGTGTCATTTTTACATGATTTGATTTAAGGGCACAAAAATCATTTAAGTAAAATTTTATTTTAATTTTCTAAAAATTAATTTTATTATATCAAAACAATTAATGAAAAAAAAAACAAATTTTTTAAAATATATCATAAAAATTAAATGAAAAATACCTAACAAAAAAATAAAAATACCAAAATTGGAGCATCGAACCTGTATCCTCAAATTTAATCATCATGTATTTGCCAATTAAGTTATTCAAATCACCGAAGAGAAGTGTTAAATAGTGATTTTTATGGGAATAATTGTTTGAAATCTACATATCACATTCAAAATTCTGAGTGTATGGAGTGACTACCAAATTTGACATTTCGGCAAATGTCGATTTAAAGTCAATTGAATTTTAAATAGGAATTTTGTCATTAAATACTGTTTAAATAGAATCCAAAAGATGCGGCCTCAATCAAATAATGACAGTTATCCGATTTTTGAGGAACCTTCTAAAAGTTTTAATTTTAACAAAATTGTATTTAAAAATTATTGAACTGTGAAACAGTATTTGAATCTTATTTATATATATTATTACTAAAATTTGAGTGACCGGGTGGAGCACAAATAATATCTCCAACCCAGTCAAAATCATTTTTTAAAATGTTCTTAATTTGACTTTATAGAGTTTGATACATGACATTTATTCAAATATATTTTGATATATAGAACGTAAAAGTGAAAATCAATTTTTCTACAAAAAATTTTATGCTTAAAAATTAAATTCAACAGTTTTTATATAATATTAAAAACCGAATTCTACGTTTTCTATTTATATCAAAGTTTATAATGGAAAAGTTGTGGTTAACAATATTCTAAAACAATTGTGGTTTAAAATAGAGTTTATGCAATCTATTTTTCAATTACAGTACTATCATTTGTTAGTAAATGTATATAAGAATAACACGTTCTAGTAAAATATTATTAAATCTTCTTGGAAAGACGAAAACATTATTTTTCTGGATATTCAAAGAATAATGTTCATTGTGGAGGTATTGTACCTGAGGAATGCTTTGAGCAAAATATTCATCTCAACCGAATCTCAACAAAGTCTTTTACATTTCGCTCTATTCTATTTCGATGAAAGATATTTTTAGCAAAATTCCATTTAAATTATTTATAACTGAAGACTCTCCTTCGTAGTATTTTTTTTAATAATAAAGTTATCAACATGTTGAAATTTGAAACGTATCTATTATAAAATCTTATATCAATCAAATTCCAATAAAAACAAAGCATTCAAAACAGACCATTCGATAAGAAAAAAAGAGGTTTGAGAAAAGGAGTGTCGTGGAGTCAATTCATTCAAATCGTCTTATCGAATAAAATTACCATAAACAAGAGATAAATTGGGATAAAAGCCAATAACATTTAAAAGTATTCAATACAAGACACATTTTAGATTGGGGTTATTTGAGTTATTATTAATGGAATTGGCAGTAACAAAATTACCATTGCAATTTATTATTGCCAATTTGGTGGACTGAACATTAAAGTGTAAAGTGGCTTGAAGGGGACAGTGTGTTTTGGCCAAAAATTGCCATTTTGACTGTGTGTAAATCTGCCCAAAAATGCAGAGGGAAATGCGATAAATTTGCACACTCTCCATCCGTATTATTGCATATTTTCATATCGCACCGATTATTGCCATTTTTTTGCCATCAATGATATCATATTAATGCTTTTTTGGCCGTTGATTACGAGTCTGACCTTTTCAAAGAGAGGATTTCAATTTTACGGGGCTTTTTTTCGCTGCAAATTGGCGGCGTCGGTGTCAATTTAATGAGACCATGCTGAGCACATCGGCGAATGCAAATCGATTCCACATGCCAGCGCATTGCAATTTGCAACTGCGATGCCTAAAATTGCACTTTCCTTATTTAGCGGAGAGTTGTTTGGACAGCATATTAAAATCTTAGTACTCCTCTCAATTGTAAGACTTATTGATGAACCTCTCCACACCCAATGATGATGATTGCAATTTGTCCCAGTTCGCCAATCAAACATATGTACTTTTTACGTTGTAAATTAATCAAACAAAATTCCGATTCTCCAAATATGGATTTTACGTGACTTTACAATGTGTGGTTGGTTAATTTTTTTAAAAATCAATTTCATATATTACTTTGTAAACTCAACTTAAAAAAATGCATTTTTAGAGTTTTATAAATCAAACTGTAAATTTTAAAGTAGTTAAACAAAGGTGTTTCAATTCTATATTTTAAGTGTAATGTAATGTACAATTGGACCAAAC
>JXOV01010073.1:0-21486 GCA_001014945.1 Clogmia albipunctata | reverse complement strand
CGCCGCCATGTTCCATTAAAACGGACGTCCTACCACTCCAGAATTCACGAATACACTTGTAAATAGTGATCTGTGCTGGTGAAGAATTCCCCTACACGTTATATAGTTTGGTTTTGATCTTAACCGCAGTGTGTCCCTTCAGTTTCAACGACTCCATGACTGTTCAATGCTTGATTTCGTCCATTTTGAAATTTTTGTCGAAATGCTCTCTTCAAATGATCCTCAAAGGCTAACCCGTAGTCAGTTTTGCCTCAAAATTTATACTGTTACCAGATAAAAACGTCTTTACCTTCCTGTGAAGTTCATATAATCCTAGAGCTTAGGACATCTGAGATTATACGAGCAATTGGGTACTACCAAGCAACCTTTGAAATTTTTGTTCTTAATTAATAATTTGATAAAAACTAAACTGTCACTAAACGCACAGCCTGCTCCATCAAATGTTCATTTTACATTTAATAAATAGTTGGAATTTAGAACTTGAACAGAGAAGGACTTTTAAATTGCTGTTTTTCAGGATAGTGTAATTTGGCAAACGTGGATGGGAATTATATTATTCTTTAACAGGTGATATCATAACATATATTATAACACTTTTGTCATTCAAATGGGAATAGAAGAGCCCTATATGTCATTTAGTCTCTGTGTATTAAGTATTAACCCCTTGTCTCACTTTAAAGTATTGGACATAGTAAAGTTAAACCAAACTCTTGAATTTAGAAATCCTGCGTTTTTAATTTATAGTTTTACAGTTTACAATTTGAAAATTGACTTACTATAAACAAAATGAAAATATGAAGCCAATACAAGCAAAAATTCCAATAAAACTTTTACTCATTCCACATTTCACGGTTATTGCAATTAATAGCAAGGTTTATTACAAATAAAATTTATTATGCATTTGAAAAATATTATAAGTACTTTTGTGTGGCATTTTATAAAGAATTTTTTAGAAACGTGGAAGTGTAACAAAAAACAAGAAAAAAACATATGAATTGATAAAATGGCTGGTGTTAAATTCGTTATCCTCTTGCTATTAATAAGTCTAAGCAAAGGAGAAAAGGATGACAAGTCTAAAAACTTCACCCTTAACATTTTGCATAGTAATGATATGCATGCTCGATTCGATCAACAAAATGTGGACAACAGAGATTGCAATGAACAAGAGATTAAAGATAAAAAGTGCTTTGGTGGATTTGCGAGAATGGCCAATGTGTTAGAAGTTTTTTGTTTATAAAAGCATTATGCGTTTGTGATACCAAAAAATCGTTGGCCAATAAAAATTAATTTTTAATGATCAACAGTTTTTTGGTGTCACAAGCACATCAGTTTTTTTAATGAAAATTTGTCGGTAGACATTATTCAATCGGGCTTAATTTGAATAATTATTGCACTCGTGATTTTGAAAGATCCTAGTGTTTAATATCGTCTCTTTTGTTATATTATTTAATTGAAAAATGATATAATATTAATATTTTTTAGAATTCGAGCACATAGAAATGCAAAGGAAAATGTCATCTTCTTAAATGCTGGAGACACTTTTATTGGTAATATTTACCATAATTTTTGGCAATATAAAAGGATGGCTTTATAATTTTAATTTATTTATTAACAGGATCACCTTGGTTCACAATGTTTAAACAAAATATTACGAGTGAATTGATGAATATTTTAAATCCAGATGCGACTGTAAGTACTTCAATGAAATATTTAGATTTTAATATTTTTATCTATTTATCCCAAACATAATAAGTCAGGCTCATTATTATTATTGTAAACGTCATCAAACCAATTGTCAAAATATTTATAATTTCTTTTATTTGAATTAGTAAATACACCAACGTAAATAAAGATAAATATATTTGGGGTGATGACGTTTAATGAAAATTCGTGCGACCTATTTCTTAACTAACCTTGATTTATTCTATAAAGATAAACTTCTTAAATTTTTTTGAATTATGATACTGAAATACTTGTTATTTCATTATCATTGAACCAATCGAAATATGCTAATATTTTTCATTAAAACATCTTTTCTCTTCAATCCCGGGAATGTGTAATTTTTATCGTTATTAGCGCCAATCAGTGATTAATTTTATATAATGTCTTATAAAATTTTTTATATAAACTTTTTGATTACACCAATAAAAATATCATTACTCGTACAATGCCATTAGTCATTCGATATGCGCTTTGTTTTTAAATAACATTCCATATTATGATTGCATAGTTTGCATAATTTAATGCAACGTTTGACATTTGTTTGGTATATTCGTCTTGTAGATTTGTTTAGTGACCTTAAAATATTGTTTTAAAAACAAGTTAATTGATCGTTTAAATTTATTAATTTGGGAATTCAAAACAATAAGCTTATCGACTCAAAACAAACTTGAAAATCCTGACTTTGGATAATTAACAACAAAATCGTTATTAATATTAATAAATCAAAATACATAAGTATTTGATATACGAAAAAACAAATTGAATATTAAAAAGAACAAAAATCATCTTATTACTAATATACAAATCTTATGATTGGGTGTCAATATTCAGAGATGTATTGTATAACTTTGTCTTTACTCTCTTGTGGGGGAAACCATTTCAAAATGACGTTTGAGATTCAAGATTTTGTTAAATTGAACCGATTTACTGAATTTTCAAGTAGTAGACTATGAATTTTTAAACTAGTAAAATGGATTAGAGATATTTTGAGTTTAAACCTAAAAGACTTGTTAATAGACTTAAAAAGAGCTAACTAAAGCGAGTACAGTTAAGAGTATACCAAAGGTCGAAATATGTTGGAAGTTCTTAAAAAACCGTCGTTTTGAAACGGTTTCTCTCACAAGAGAGTAACGACAAAGTTACACACTATACTCCCAGGTGTTTAATTATAAAACCTTCAATAGATGAAAAGTTGAAGTTTGCCCTGATTTCAAGAGCGATCTTGCATGGTCTTTTAAGTTTAGATACTGGTTTGTTCTTTTGAGACCAAACATCAATAAGATCTTATAAAGACGTTTTATTTTTTAAAAAACTGTACGTAGATTACGAAGCACACCCGTCACATCGATTTGACTCAGCTTCTATCATGTACGAATGTTACTGTTTGTTCCTAGCTACGAGTATCTGTCATACTTCTATTATAGTTGTTCAAATGCAACTAAGTACATGGCATGTCCTTTACACATGAGAACAAGAACGTTACCGTAGCTTCACTCAGAATTCAGGACCTCCACAGGGGGTAGTCTACTCAAGTTCAATATATCAGTCAGCTGATTATTCTTTAGCCTCCATGCCCGATGAAGTCAATATTATAAGAGGAGATCTATCATTTAGAACAGTCTCCCAAACAGTCACTGCTTAAATTTCAACAAAATCGGACTTGTACTTTTGTTTTTATTGTATGGGAAAGCGAGCGTTTCGTCATATTTTTGAATAATTGAACAGAGCAATATCGCCAGCCCTGGATTTAGACTAGGAGCAGTCGGGGCTAGTGCCCAGGGCGGCAAATTTTCAGGGGCGGCAAAATTTAGAATGTGAGAAAAAAATTTCTCTACAATTTATAATTATCTATTAATAAATAAACATTTTATATTTCAAGAAAAATAATTTATGCATCATGTATCAAATTAAAATTTTGAAATTTAAGAAAAAACTATCAAAATAGTTTACTTAGTTTATTTACATATTTTTTCGAAAATATACAAAATTTTGTTTATTTAGTTCATGTAACGTTTAAATTCAAATGCTTAATTACAACACAAATGTATCTAACTGCAATATAGTTGCAGTGATATTTGATATTTAGTTAGATGAATATAAACACTTTCAATTTATTGAGAATAAATCTCAAATCAATTGTTAAATATGGCTGATGATGCAAAAAATTAAGTGTAATAAAAAAAATCTGCTCGTCAAACAATGGCAACTATCAAAAAGTTCTTATTTTGACTCAATTCTCGAAGATCATATTAGAAAATTTTGAAATAAAGGATCTGGCAGTACAAGTTACATATCCAAAACTAGAATTTATACAGCTTTTGGCCCAAAAAGACAACACATCTGACAAGGTCGATATTTTGTGTCTTTTGTGAAAGAGATGGAACACCTGTTGAACGTTTTCTTTTGAGAATTCAGACATAAAGCTGAAGATTGCTAGTTGCTGTATTATCTTTTCTTGAGTTTTTTAATCTTGATCTCGCAGATTGTCGAAGTCATTCATATGATAACGCGAATAATGTATCAGCATCAGGGATTTGTTTGCGCTGATAAAAAATATTACAATAAAATTTCAATCATAGGGGCGGCATTTTCTTCACTGCCCCAGGGCGGCAAATTTCTAAATCCGGCCCTGAATATCGCATTAAAGAGATCACTGCAGAGTAGTTTTGATGTTGTTTAATCGATATTATAATTTGGGCAATGGCTGTCGTTTCATTGTAAAAGTAACTCTATCACGCTTAAAGGCCGGAAACTTATCAGACCATTTTTCGTATTCTATACCACCGCTATTCTTGTACTCTTCTGAAATTGTCCTTTTTGCATTGGCGTCCTTGTTCCTCCAGACCGTTGATATAGGGGCGCCGTGGTAAACATTTACCTTTGCAAGGGCGCCGCGGACTGAAAAAATTTGGGAACCCCTGCTATATAGCTATCACTTTTTAATAAATTTATCAAGATAAATACAGGTTAGGGTATCACAAAGTTTTATGGTTCAAAGATTTCCCAGTGTCACATAGGATTTAAGAATTTCTTCTTATTTTGTCAAATCCCATACTTTATAACCAGATAATTTCTTACAACTGAATAATATGAGGTTTTATGATTCAACAGCTGTCAAGTGTCATTCGGTCGTTAAAGTTTTTTTCTATTGTTTAACAAATTTCATACTTTAACCGAATATCCATTTCATTTTTATTAATCAAAGACAATATTTCAGTCACTAGGAAATCATGAATTTGATTTTGGAGTAGCTGGTCTAGTACCCTATCTAAAAGCTGTGAAGTTTCCTGTAGTAGCTGCAAACTTAGATCTATCTAAGACCCCCGAAATGAAAAACTTGGTAAATTCGTCAATAATTTTGAAAATAGATGGAAGAAAAATAGGGATAATTGGATATATTTCTCCTGAAACCAAGAAGGACGTTGGGAATATGACAGTCTCTTTCGAAGATGAAATAAAAGCTATAAACAGGGAAGCCACAAGACTAGTGGCTAAAGAAAAGGTCAATATAATAATCGCTTTGGGTCACAGTGGAATCGAAAAGGACAAGGAAATTGGTCTGAAATGTCCTTTAGTTGACGTAGTAATTGGAGGAAAATCGGAAATTTTGCTGAAAAACAATACAGGAAATGAGACTATAGAACCCTATGGTCCTTACCCAATTGTAGTAACTCAAAAGGGCGGTAAAAAAGTACCAGTTGTTCAGGCCTATGGTTTTACAAAATATTTAGGATACCTGAGACTTAAGTTCGATGAAAAAGGAAACTTACTCTCCTGGAACGGAGAGCCTATCTTTTTGGATAATTTCATAGCCCAAGAGCCCGATGTCCTGAAGGTTCTTAAGAAATATAGACCGAAAGTGGAGAAATATGCAAACACTGTTATAGGATCTACAGAAGTCTTACTTCAGGGAGATCACAACTGCAGAAAAAAAGAGTGTAATCTAGGTAATTTAATAACCGATGCCTTCGTTCATGTAAGATCCTTAGAACATGACAAAAATAAAAATGGAACCTGGACAGATGCTGCAATTGGACTGATTCAAACTGGAGGAATTCGAGGTTCTTTAGGCCAAAGAAAAGACGGAACTATAACCAGGGGCGATTTAGACTCTGTCCTTCCGTTTCAACATAAACTGTTGGTGGTTCAGGTTACTGGCGCAGTCCTAAAAAAGGCTTTAGACTATTCGGTAAGAGAAAAAGGAAAACTTTTGCAAGTTTCTGGAATTCACGTCGTTTATAATTTGGACGACTGTCCCGGGAAAATGGTCGAATCTATTCACGTGTTATGTGCCAACTGTACTGTTCCACAGTACGAAGATGTTTCTGACACTAAAAACTATAACATTATTATCTCAGACTTTTTGAAAAATGGAGGAGACGGATTTTCAATGTTTTCGGTAAGATCTTATTATAAAAAAATATTTTCACTTATTATTTCCTTCTTTTTTAGGAAGCCAAAGAAATTGGGAGATTAAAACAAAACGATATTGAAACCGTAGAAATTTATTTAAAAAGTAGAAACCATGATCATACGGCAATCGAATCAAGAATACAGTTAAAAGGAATGGCGTCCGTATTCAAAATTTCGCCGATCTTCATTGCGATCGCTTTAGCTTTAGTTTTGAGGAATTATTAAAATAAAAGCCGTTAAACAATTCTTAAATAAATCATTACAATTTAAATTCTGGGGTATTTATAACCTTTTGCAAATTATTGATAAAGAGTGAAACCCATTGCTTCTGGTAAAAGTAGGGTTTCAAAATTAACTCAGCAATCTTTGATTTTACAAATTTTATTTTTTTACTATATTAAACCCTTTATTACAAAATGTATCAATAGTTTGAAAATTCTTATACAGTCTCAATTAAGGTTATAGCCGCATCGGTTTATCCGTAATATCTCATGAACCAAAAGGATCTGGAATTTCAATTTTTCACACAGTATATCTCTTTACAGATTACAACTTCAGGTCCAAGCAGATTTGCAAATACTTGAATCAATTTTGCGAAATTGCAAAAACACAAAAAAAAACCTAGTTCCGAATATGGATCATAATTCTTTACGGGTAGCACACAACAAAGCCATATTATATAGTAACCATGTTTGGTTATGTATTTATTAAAATTAATATCCAATTGTTGCAAAAAATGAGCAGAATAGTTATTTTCATGTAAACAAAATTAAACAGCTTTAAACACAAGTCAGCGAAAATCGGATTTTTAAAACCGTATGGACAAAATCGCATACCTCTAAATTCGATGTAATTATTGGCATAATTTTGCAAACAAAACCCAGTGTTCGTCTAGGATCGTATGTTCAAGAACTGCAAACCCAATGCCAACTATTGACCATCCTCTTCTGGGTCTAGATCTCGAAAAAAGATCTTTAGAGTATAAACGTGAACAATTCTCTTCATTATAGTGGAGAAGCATTAGTAAAATTTCGACTTTGATATTGTCTTGCCTCCAGGAATGACGATGAGTTGAGTTCTTATATTTTCTGGGCAGGAAATAACGATTGTTTTAGTATATAATTTTAGTATATAATCTGTAGAATTAAAGGGAAAATGTGAAATGGATGAACTGGTACAAATTTGAATGTAATCTAGTATGCAATAAATAAACTTTTCATGGGCTTTCAAATTTTAGTAGTACCAGCCGGGTCAAAAGGGTTAAATGTCATTGTAATTAAATTATCAAGAAAATCTGAAAATTATCTTTTAAGCACTTGCTTCCAATTTGCCAGGAAATAACGATTGTTTTAATTGGCGCTTAAATCTGTAGAATTGAAGGGAAAATGTGAAAAGGGTTTGTCATTTAATAAATTTTTGAATATTTTGGTTTAACCTTGTATGTTTTGTATTCGGAAATATTTCATTAACAGTAAGGATTACAATAAAATAAATTAAAATTTAACAATTATTCATTAGAAAACAATAATTTCCATTTTTATACTACATAGAAACCCTAATTAATTGTGCAAATTTTATCATTGCAATTTGTATAACAATAATATCCTCCATCTCTTTTCCTCTTGAGCATTTATCTTGTGTCTCCCCCTTACTGCTGTCAAATTCAATTTGACAGTCGTTGGAACGGTGAATTTTAATTTGGGGGGCCAAAACCGGCGGAAATTTCAATTTTTGCACTTTTTGTTGTTCTTGCGCGAAACGTTGATTGGAGACCGCGTGGCCATTTCCGCTGAGAAGATTCGGGTGAGTAATTGAGCTTTGGGTTCTTTTTCGTCGGCGGAACTCTGCGTAATTACGAGCCGCGCAATTTGCGACACATGTGCTTTTCTCGCCGACAAAGACTTTTGCTTTGTGTGTGGGGCTGGCGCTGTTGAATTTTGACGCGCATTTTCCTGTCTCGACCGGGTGGTGACTGATTTTGGTGGCTCGTTGCAGGCTAGAGAGTGCTTTTGAGGGATTAACAGAGAGAGAACAAATGTCCAAGATGATTGAGAAACCGCCGAAGAAGGTGGAGTCGTCGTCGGAGGATAGCGGCGACGAGGAGGACAACGACAAGAGGGCGGTCGACACGTGAGTACTCCAAATTGGGACCGAAAACGGCATTCAATCTAATTCATCGATTGAATTTTAATGGATTGATTAAAGTTTTTCGGTCGATTTTTTAATAATTGGAATTCCTAACCTCTAGAAACTACCTGTTATCGCGCATCAGCAACCCCCTGTTCGTGCAGCGGATGCTGGAGAACCTGCCAAAGAATGTGAAGAACAGGATCAACGCGCTGAAGAACCTGCAGATGGACTACCTGAACATCGAGTCCAAGTTCTTCAACGAGGTGTACGAGCTGGAGAAGAAGTACCAGAAGCTGTACGACCCGATCCTGGAGAAGCGCACCAAGATCATCAGCGGGGACTACGAGCCGACAGAGGCCGAGTGCGAGTTCAAGGTGGAGGTGGAGCAGGACGAGGAGATGGCAGAGAAGCTCAAGTCGTTCATTTTGGACGCGGACAAAACGCCCCAAGTGCAGTACCCGGAGGACGTGAAGGGAGTGCCCGACTTCTGGTACCACGTCTTCAAAAACTGTGAACTGATCTGGGAGATGGTCCAGGACCATGACGAGCCCCTGATCAAGAAGCTGAAGGATATTAGGATTGTCTATCCCGAGGATGGCATGTCCTACATTTTCGAGTTCCACTTCGAGAAGAATGACTTTTTCACGAACGACGTCCTCACCAAGCAGTACTTCCTTAAGTCGGAGCTGCAGCAGGGCAAACCGTTCGATTATGAGAGCACCGAGATCTACAAGTGCACTGGCTGCAAGATCAACTGGAACAAGGGCAAAGATCTGACCGTGAAGACCATCCGCAAGAAGCAGAAACACAAGTCCAGGGGCGCCGTCCGAACGATCACCAAGCAAGTGCCCAACGACTCGTTCTTCAACTACTTTGAGCCGCCAACAGTGCCCGAGAACCTGGACGACATGGACCCAGAGATGGACTCGATCCTGGAGAGCGACTTCAACATTGGCCACTACATTCGTACTAGAATCATCCCCAGAGCTGTCGTCATCTACGCTGGCATCATCAACGATGAAGAGGTAATGATTACTTTTTTAAAAATACCGATTACTTTTAAAATATATTGAGTACTTTTGTTTTTATTCGAGTACTTTTGTTTTAATACTCGATTACTTTTTGCTGATTATCTCTTTTATCCTCCCGCAGGACGATGATGATGACGAAGAGGAGGAGGAGGAAGACGAAGAAGAGTACGAGGAGGAAGAGGAGGAGGACGACCAGCAGGTGTCGCCGCCAAAAAAACACAATCAACACAAAAAGAACACCGCGGGCCTGAACAAAGGGGGCGACGGCGCCAACTCTGAATGCAAACAGCAGTAAAAAATTTGTCTCCAATCTTTTTTATATACGTCTTGATAAATTGTTGATTGTTGGGGAGGGCGAAAAGTGTGGCCGACAGCCCGAAGAGGCCAGCTCCACAGTGTTACACATTTTTCCGTTATATGGACCGTCTTTCGAAAAGCAATTTTAATTCTTCGTGTTTAAATGATAATTAAACGTAAAATAAAGGAAAAAAGAAAAGAACATTCCTCTTTGGCGCGCGCACGATGATCGAGGCAAGCCATTGAGTCTCCCACTTCGGTTTAGTTTTATTCTCTTTCCAAACCCAACCAGTCCAAAGCTCAGTTGTTGTCTCCCCCAAACACCATCAAACTTATTATTAAACACACACAAAATCACTCTGGATTATAATTTAAGTTATTTTACATCATTTTTATAATATATTTTCAAGTAATAAAGTGCTTTTTGGAATATGAAATTTATTAATTTTGTTTTTTTTTTTTATATTTCTGGTAATTTGATTATTTTGTTATTAATCCTTGAACAATAATGATTTCTGTTAAATCATTTAAGAATTTTTGTACCAATGATATTAAAAGGGTAATATAATTTTCATTTTGTCTCATATTTTCGTTCCGCAATAGTAAATGGTTCTAACACTTTATTGCTTTGTGAACGTCAAGAAGAAAAAATGGCGTCGTGGAAGAAATTTCGATGCCCAGGAATTTTTTCACAGGAAGATCAATTTTTTTTCTAATCTTTTATTCATTTTAAATTATTAGTTCTGTTGGGTTGAGCATTCGGGTGCTATAGCTCACAAACATAAAAGTGGCTTCTCTATGATCGATTATTTGTCTTACGACGTCGATTATCAACCTCCCTACCGTGACCTGTCTCCCGTATTCGTCCCCTGATGGAAACTTTCCGGATCGAGGTTTAGTGGGGTGCTCTGTTAGTTCGGGTTTCAATTGATGAGTTTGAAGGATCATGGGTTGTCCGACTGGGGATTGTACGAATGTCTTCTCTTGACATTTTTTATTATTAGGAGAATAAAATTTTTTTTAATTTTCTCCCGTAATAAAGTTAAAACAAGATGTGGTTTACGGATTCCTTATTATTTAATTATGGCTTTACGATTTGCATTTTTTTTTAACTAAGTGTACGATCGATGGGATGATTGGAACCAAAAGCAGAAAATTGATTCGAAAATTTTTTTGGGCGCTTTAAAATTCGTCACAAAGCTGTAAAGTCAGAATATTCTATATTCGTCTAATGTGAACAAGGAGTTATTCTCAGGTACGTAGTTTGCTGTATAAATTAAAATATTATCTACTTTGCAAAAATTGTTAGTCAGGACAGGACCATGGAATTGGTTCTTAATCTTGCATCCCTCAAATTTATTTGTTTGGTAGGAGATTTAATCAGACTTTTACTTGAGAACTAACTGAAAGACAAAACTAGGTGAAGTAAATGGATTAATAAAAGTGGATTTAATAAACTTGCTTTCTCAACACAATCACCAAAACTTTTATTTTCTTCTCTGAATTACAAGAGATCCACGCAGCGATGCTTTTGCAATTTAAATGGTGGAGACATCGGTTGGGTCATATGTTATTCCCTTTGAAGGTTCCAGGTATCTGTAGTAGTAGTAAATTAATACGTTATAGTTTGGGTTTAGACCGTGATAACTAATATTCATAAATTAATTATGTGGTCAGTGATTTATGATTGCTGGAATTTGGGATCGCTAACTTGAAAAGAAGAAGGTCTGAGAATTTAATTTGGCTGTAGATGAATCACAGAATTTAATGGAATTGATGTTTTCTGATAAATTTTTCTGAGAAAATTTTGGGCTGTTCAATATTTTAAATAAAAACAATGAAATAAAAAAAAATATTAATTTTAATTTCCGCTGGAAACCACAGTGCACCACCTTTCCAACAACAACAAATCAAACTGTCACTCGACCATCAAAAACTTTAAAAAAATCCACAAGTTTTTTAATTTAAGCTAAAACAGCCGTTTTTTGATAAAATAGTGTGGAACCAGGTGGTCGGAATGCAGTGCCACATCAGGAACATCATCACCTTGGGAGCGAGGGTAAGGGTCCTGTGAATGGGATTGGGAAATTTGCACTTTTGGATTATGCAATCAGAAAGTGACCGCAATTGTGATTATTTGGCCCGGAGCAAGGTCTTGGGGTCAAGCGGGGGGTTCATCTAATGACTCGTCTCTGATTGATTGTTTTGTGGTTAGGCGAATCGGGTGACGAGCTTCCGGAATGGACGAGTTGTCTTCAATTTGGACGGGCGACGGAATTATTCGTCCGGCGAGGAGGTGGACCTGGTTGTCATCGGCTCGGGACCCGGCGGATACGTGGCTGCGATCAAAGCCGCTCAGCTGGGAATGAAGGTGAGGGTTTTAAAAGGTTAAAAAGGGGAGGAAATGAGGTTTAATTTGGGAAATTCCTTCAGACTGTTTGCATTGAGAAGAACGACACCTGCGGCGGAACCTGTCTCAACGTGGGCTGTATTCCATCAAAGAGTCTTCTCAACAACTCCCACTACTACCACATGGCCCACTCTGGGGAACTGGCCAATAGAGGAATCATCACCGGACCGGTTTCTCCTGATTTGTCGAAAATGATGGCTGCCAAGGAAAAGTCCGTCAAAGCGCTCACCGGTGGCATTGCCCAGCTGTTCAAAAAGAACAAAGTACAACTGATCAAGGGCACTGGATCAATTACCAGCCCCAATGAAGTGACAGCGGTGTCTGGAAGTGGTTCAACGGAGATTGTGAAGACGAAAAACATCATGATCGCGACCGGAAGTGAGGTGACTCCCTTTGCTGGGGTTGACATCGATGAGAGGGTGGTTGTATCCAGTACTGGAGCCTTGGCATTGGACAGGATCCCAGAGAAAATGATTGTAATCGGCGCTGGAGTGATTGGCTTGGAACTGGGATCGGTTTGGTCTCGACTGGGGGCTGAAGTCACCGCTGTAGAGTTCCTGGATTCAATTGGAGGAGTCGGAATTGACGCTGACGTGTCCAAACAGTTCCAAAAGATCCTCGCGAAACAGGGACTTAAGTTCAAATTGGGAACAAAAGTGACCGGTGCTTCTCGAAGTGGGGATAGAGTGACTGTCGCTTTGGAGGCTGTCAAGAGTGGTGAGAAGGAGGAGATGGACTGTGACGCTCTGCTCGTCTGCGTTGGAAGGCGTCCCTACACCGAGGGACTGGGACTGGAGAACGTTGGAATTGTTAAAGACGACAGAGGAAGGATCCCAGTTAACGGCCAGTTCCAGACAATCGTGCCCAGCATTTACGCCATCGGTGACTGCATCCACGGCCCCATGTTGGCCCACAAGGCCGAGGACGAGGGTATCGTCTGCGTAGAGGGAATTCTCGGCGGACCAGTCCACATCGACTACAACTGTGTGCCCAGTGTCATTTACACGCATCCAGAAGTCGCATGGGTGGGAAAGACAGAGGAAGACCTCAAGAAGGAGGGAGTGGAATACAAGGTATGTATTTATTTATTTTTAAAACAATGATTTTTTTAGGTCACGAGCGTAGCGAGTGTTTTAAAGAAAGAACTTGTGTTTAATAATGCTTTTCGACCGTGTTTTATACTAGATTTTATGCATTTATAAAAAAAATTAACGACAAAATCTTACATTTTGAATTCCAGGTAGGAAAATTCCCGTTCGCTGCCAACTCGAGGGCCAAGACCAACGACGACACAGACGGATTCATCAAAGTTCTCGCCGACAAGAGCACGGACCGCATTCTGGGAACCCACATGATCGGACCCGGAGTCGGAGAACTGATCAACGAGGCTGTCCTCGCCATGGAGTACGGAGCAGCTGCCGAAGACGTCGCCCGAGTCTGTCACGCTCATCCGGTAAGTCTCTCCCAATTCTGTTATCTTCAAACGGTTAATCGCTTTTTTGTTTTGTTTCTGCTTTTTGGGGTTTGTTTTAGACGAGATAACGATTTCAAAGTCAATTTCAAATCAATTCACTTTTTATGACCTCATCCAAATAATTGTTTGGAAAAGAGATTATCTATTTAGTTGTTTTATCGGAAAATATATGAAATAATTTCGATGATTTTATATCATTTTAGGAAAATAGAAGACTTTTTGTTAACTTTTGAATTGTTTTTGAACTTTTAAATTTGAGAATTTAACAAATTTTCTTAAATGGGCTTATCTCTGGGTTTTCCAAAACGCAATAAACGAGGGCTGTCTCATAATAAATCGGCTTTCGAACCGAATGGCGCTGATATCCTAAAGTGAATATTTATCGGTTTACAACATTGTCCCAAATTTTTATAGTTAAAATTTTATCAAAATCAGACGAGTAGTTCTGTTTTTTAATCTTGTATGAAGTCGGACGTTTCAGCAGTATTTTTAAGAATGGAGAAAGTGCAACATCGTTTGGTGATTTATTCTTGATTTTGGAAGGGAATTCGCTTAGTATAATCAATGAAATCTTATCTTTATAAAATATTGGTACACGCAAAGCGTGCCGCGATTTGCACTTTGGTTTGACTTCACCGGTTCACATCTCTTCCGTTGCCATTGCCAATTTAATACAAAATTAATTTTTTAAACAAGTAACAAAATCCATCTGCCTCTGTGTCCTAGCGGTTAGTACCCTGGACATCCTCCTCGAGGTCGTGGGATCAAATCCCGGGCGGATATTTTTCTAGCGCGAAAAAGTTTCCATTTGTGTGTATATCAACAACATTACGAAATAATATTCATAGCGAATTATAAATTTGTGATGGCGCAAACAAATAAATAAAATGGGCGGATTGACTGGATCCGTTTACAACCGGTCTAGGTGCTATTAACTGACTACTAATACACTGAAAAAACAAACAGTCGTGTACAGTCTAACACCCGTTGGTTGAGGTTGAGACTACCCCTAGTTCCGTCGTGAATGTCGTGGGAATGATTATTATTATTATTATAGATTATTAACAAAATCCAAACATCGCTAAATCAAATAAATTTAGCAAAAAGGAGACTAAATTAAAAAATACAATATAACTTTTAAAACAATTTTCAATGGCAGATCTATTATTTATTAGACAGCCCTCGTATATCATAATCTATCTTTTATTGGTAACATCTTTACAAATTATGGATTAGTGCTTATACTCTTGATTAATACTCTAATACGAGTATATTCAAATTATTACGTTCTTACTGTCCATCAAATTATGAACAAAGTTATTATATTTTTAAGTACAGTAGAAGTCGCTTCATTGCTCCAGTAATAATTAATACAATCGGCTTATAGATAAAAATTACATCATATAATTTAAATTAGAATAAAATCGCATTATTGAAACAATTGGATGATTTCAGCAAATCATTAAGGTCCCAAGCTCAACGTTTCTAATGAAAGACTTCTACAGTATCATTTTGCCAGATTTAAAATATTAATTAAAAATGATATCCTATTTCTAAATCTTTGTAACAAATACGATAAGTGTAGATTTTCTGAAGATTATTGAAAGTAAATTACTTAACGTGTCGAATAAACTTGTGGAGTAGGGTTTTATGTAATAGCAAATTGCTTATGAAATAATTAATTTCAAGTTTACTCTAGAAATTGTTTGCTTCAATGTTGCAAACTTTGCAAAATGTGTTTAATATTTGCTTTTATTATCAATGTTTCTTATTTTAGAATAGGAAAATTATTTATTGCTCAGGGTAATTATGAAACTTAATGAAAAAAGAATTTCAAATTGAAAAAAAACGATTTTATTATGGTTTTCAAATATAATTAAATGAAATTAGGTTTAGTTTTTGGCAAAATTATATTTATATCTGTTAAATATATTAAAAATATTAATGAAATTCAATGTCATTCAGTTAAATTCGAATAATATGTTTATCTTATCTAATTTGAAATATCGTACATAGATATCATTGGGCTATTATTGGCAAAATCAATATTAGAAGTATGTACACAATGCCATTTGGATTATAATTCTTTATGGGTAACACACAACAGCGCCATATTATACAGTAATCATTTTTGGCTATCTACTTATTATAATTAATATCCAATTGTTGCAAAAAATTAAACATCTTTCAACAGAAATCGGCGATAATTCGTCTTCTAAAACGGTTTAGACAAAGTGTCATACCTGTAAATTCGATTAGTTTTTTAATTAATGACATAATTTCGCAAATAAAACCTTCTGTTCGTCTAGAAACGCAAGTCTAAGAAGCGTGACCCCAATGTCATCAATTTACAAACCTTCTCCGGGTCTAGATCTTGAAGGAAGATCGTTAGAGTTTATACGTGAACAATTCTCTTCATTATAATGAGAAGTATTAGGAAACTAACTTCCAGAACCGACGATGGGTTGAGTGCTCAATTAAACTGTAAAAAAAATCGTTTCTCTGGAATAACTACTGAGAGCCCTGACATTTAGACGCCTGAAATAAATGTGTTTAAATTTTGACAGGTTGGCGAAAACCACTTGGGTCACAAGATTTTTTAGTCAGATGCGACTTAGAAACCGACAAAATCCCAACAGCTCTTCATGCCTAACACCATTTCTGATCCTAACAAACTTATTGCTATCACTATAGACATTTCTTAAATTGATATGAGGAGTCTCTGGATGGGAAAGTATGAAAGGGTTATAAGGCCCGCCATTCAGCACCATACACTAGGGCAGTATAAGTCTGGTCATTTTACAGGATATGTTTAATGTTAGTGATATAAACAGTTACCCGCCCCATAGACGAAGTGGTAACACTTTCGTCTGCCTCCTTGGAGGCCGTGGGTTCGATCCCTGGGCGGGTAGGATTGACTGGATCCTTTTTCAACCGATCTAGGTGCTATTAATTGACTACTAATACACTGAAAACAAATAGTCATGAAAAGACTAACACCTGTTGGTTGAGGTTGAGACTACCCCTAGTTCCTTACTGGAATGTAGAGGGAAATATTTATTTATTTTATAATATGAACAGTAGCTATTTACGGATTAAATCCTGGAAACATGTTGTGATTGTGTTTACACCCGATACTAACAATGCCTTGTTGAAATTAGATAGGTTAGGGTAAAAGTACTATTAGACCCGCCATTCAGCACCGCACATTAAGGCAGTATAAGCGTGACCTTTGTACAGGATGTCAATTTTAGTTCTTTCATAACATTTTTGTGTTATAATTGCTATGATGAATCAGAATTAAATCTATAAAATAACACTGACAAAATTATAACTTTACCGCACTAGGACGGCAAAGAGTCACATTGCCGCACTTTAATTGGGAATTTTATGTAACGGAATTGCACAAAAACTTGTTGCTTTTAATTTTGTACTTTAAAATTTATGGCTGACAACATTTCAAATAACTTAAATTTTAAAAATTAAAAGAAAATAAATTCTAATGTTTTTTTTAATTATTTTTCAGACATGTTCCGAGGCGCTCCGAGAGGCCAACGTAGCAGCCGCCTTTGGCAAACCAATCAATTTTTAATAGAACCAGCGATTTAATGAATAGCTCCACAACCACGAACGAATCAGATATTTAACTTAAACTACGGATCCCGGAAATTAGAAAAAGGAGAAATCAAACACAGGACGAAGGATGTTAATTGTAAATACGCTAAAACAGGAAACAGGCAAGAAAAGGAGGCAATAGAGGGGACATGAATCGACTCCAATAGGCCATTGTTTATCGATAATGGTCCCAGATTTGGCTAAATCTCAAAATCGCCGCTAAATTTAATATGATCGTACTCAATCAGATTGGCGCACCTGGAAGAAAGAAATGAATGGAAGAGAGCGACAACTTCAACAAGTAAAACTTCTGCATCTTTTACTCTAATAAACCATAGATATTAAGAAAAATCGAATGGAGGTGTTTTATTTTGGTAGAATTTAACAGTTTAGTTATCAGAGTACAAAACAAGCTATTTATCGAGGCAATATATCATTACCTACAAGTTTCATACTATGTTTTATGCAATTTCTCAAAAAAATTAATATTTTTCATTAAAATTTCAATAAACTGTTCCAAAAAAGATATTGTCAACTTAAAAAAAACTACTATTTATCATTTAAACTTTTATTGTACATATTCTACAAAATTAATTACAAAGAACTACTTTAAAACGAGAACCATCCCGGAGCTCCTGGTCGATTTTTAGTGCGATCCAAAAACCGTTTATGTCCTTCTTTGGATTCTTTAATGGATTTTTCGTGTTCCTCTTTGATATCAGATGCCTTTTTGAACAGATCAGGAAACTCGAATTTCATATCCTTTGGCTGCAAAGGTATAAAAATTAGAAATAAAAAATTTCTAGAAAATTCTTCTTACCAAAGTGATATAAGCTAATTTAGTATCGTCCTTTTTCATTACATATCCCTTGACCGGCTCCTTGTGGGTCTTTCCCATGTCAATTCTCGTCCTAATTTCAATTACCGGTATGTTGTAGATCTTTTCCAGGTAGTTTTTAATATCAAACTTGGTCATTTCCATCGAGCAAGCGAATTGAACCACATTTTCAGGCTGATTATGAGACGGACGGAGCAGTTTCATCCAGAAATTCGGCAGGAATACTCGCAATTGAGGGTTCCCCTTTTGATAAAGTGGGTATAATCGTGTGGACATTGTTTATTTTAAAGAAAATTGGGTTTTAAAGTTCCAGAAAATTAATATCATACACAAATTGTACACAATAACATAACCTCACAGTGGTCTAGGCAGATATTCATATGGCCCAATAGTTTTCAATTTTATATTTTTTTTCGTTTTTTCTTAATTATATCTGATAAAATACATCCAGATTCATTATTTGATGTTATTTAAACGAAAATAAGACAAATAAAAGTGTAAGACGAGTTTGTGATGCAAATAAGAACTCAACATAACCTCACAAAATTGGTTCAAAATTTAGCGCGAAAGTCCTAAGCAGAGAACGTCAAGTGTGAAATGTCACAACAAATCATTTTGTGTTTTTAAAAAATCATCGAATCACTGTTCTTCGAAAATTGTTGATTTTTTGTTGTGTTTAAGTAGATAGACAAGGTTTTTGGACTAACAATGGAAGACTCTCAGTTGCAGGAGCTGGAGACAGCGGCTCAAATAATAATGGTGTGTTTTAAAGTGAAATAATGTGAGGCAAATAAAAATGTTCTTTTTTCTTTCTTTAGAATCCCCAAGCGGTGACAAATGAGATTCGTTTAATGTCCGAGAATATGATAATGACCTTCCGGAAGACCAAGAACCCGTACGGCATTTGTCAGCACATTCTGGAGCACTCAAAGAACGATTTTCTTCAGTTTGAAGCGGCGGGACTGATTAAGAACGCACTGATTGTGGAGTGGGATAGTTTGAAGAGTGAGGACACTGCCGCACTGAGACAGTATCTCCTCAACTTTATAATGAACCGTGAGGACCTGCAGCTGTTTGTAAGGGAGAGAATCCTGCAAGTTGTCGCGATTATCACGAAAAGAATCACGATCAAAAACGACATGATGGAGTTGGTGAACTTTTTGAGCTCGTTGGAGTCGATTTTCCAGACGGGAGAACTTAAGCAGCAGTATTTGGCGTTTAGAGTGTTAGACACTTTAACTCAGGAGTTTCAAATCACAATCAAGTCCGACGACACGGCTCTAACTTTCGAGGATCACTTCAAGGCAAAGAAAATGTTCGAGGGAACGGCTTTGATGAAGATTTTCGTGACTATAACCGAGCCTATTAAGAAGTTGATCAACTGTTTCGATCCAACAAACTCTGCTTTAGTTATTCTCTTTCTGGAGTATTTAAAAATCATGGAGACAATCCTGTCCTGGGGATTTACTTCGCCTCTTCTGCCAAAAAGATTCATCGGACTGTTTGAAGCTGCCTGCAAGTTTGAACAAAGCCCCTGCCTCAGATTAAGCATGAAATGGGAAGGTGTGATCCTAGATCCAGAGGTAATTAAATTATTTTTCGACATTTACTGGAAAGTGCGCGATTTAAAGGAGTTGCAACGAAAGTCGGCCATTTGTCTGGTCCAACTGTCAACGGTTTATGGGTCGATAATGAACAAAAAGGAGAACAAGATCAAGTTCTTTGTCAACTACTTCAACAATTTCCTCCAGTTGATCTCAAATATAGACGTTAAATTAGAGGAGGCTCTCCCAATTTCCCAAATTATCCGAACATTGATGCTCTATAATCATTATCCAGGACTGAGCATGATCACAGAGTTGTTGAACACAATTCTGCAGCCAATGTTCAATTTGACGTGTAAGTTTGCTGAGGGCAGTGTTCAGGAGGAGCTAACCCAAGCGGAGGAACCCATTTTTACAGAAGCTTTTACGAATCTCCTCGAGGCTTGGTTGACGATAATTCACGACATTCCCGCCGAAGTTTTACACCCTTTTCTGAAGGAGATCTTCAACAAATACCTTCAGTGTCACTTGTCTCCTCCGGACGGCATTTTCGCCATCGCCAATTTGGACAGGGATGAAATAACTGAGAGTGAACAAAGGGATCGAGATAAATACAAAGAACAGTTGACGATTGTTGGGGCGTTTGGAAGGGAATTCCCCGAGCATTCCCTCCCCCTCCTAGCTAGATTATTAGAGGATAAAATTAAGAGATTACGAGGCCAACTGCTGAGAATCCACTCGAATTACGCTCCGGGAACTGACGCCAGTTCAGCAGATTCTAAATTGTTAGACGCTCTCTACGAAGACATCCACTGGCTGCTCCTAATCACGGGGCACGTTCTCTGCAAGGACTACGAAGGCGAGGAGCCTCTAATGTCCTCTGAAATCCTCACGCACAGCAATCAACAAGCGGGAAGTGGGTCAATCGACTTAACCACCAGTCTTAAATTGTTAGCCTCTCCTACTCAGTGCATCTCAGAGTTCCAAAATGCGGAAAACAACACGGACCACATCATCAGGCTGATTGCAGCCGTGTTTAGGCTTTGTGAAATCGAGAAAAACGCCATCGAGGCGCAAATGGTGTCCTATTTAAGCCCCGAAGTCAGCAGCACCATCATGTGGTTCCTCAGGTTCTGGGCCGAGGGATATCTCCTCCCCTCTCCTACGTACTACAATAATGTGAGTATTGTTTAACATTTTTGGGTTATAAATAACTAGTTTCTTTATTTGACGAGGAAATGATCCGGTAAAGAGCTATTTATAGAGAAAATGACCAAATTGGTTTTAATGAACTTCTTAACCTCTAATAATTATTACAATTAAAATTGGTTTCAATGATTAAATTGATTGTGAATTTAAAATTGTTTTATAAATACTACGACTTTGTAAAAAGTGCGTGCACTTTATGATCGTAATTCGCCACCGAAGGATTTAAGACCTTAAGATCGGATTTTGTATAATCATCAAAGGAATATAAACTCGACTTCACCCTATAGTCAAGTGGATAACGCCCTAATCTACCTCCCCGGAGGTCATGGGATTGAATCCTTGGCGGATATTTTTCAAGTACAAAAACAGTTTTTCCATTTATCAATAACAATGTCAAATAATATTCATAGAGAATTATAAAGTAATGGTGCAAAAAAAAGAAATAAATTAGACGGATTGACTGGATCTGTTTACAACCGGTCTAGGCGCTATTAATTGAAAAGTCTTTACCCGTTGGTGGAGGTTGAGACTTCCCATGTCTCTTAAAGAAATATTAAAGGGAAATTTTATTTATCTTTGTACAACCTAGACTATGCGAATTGATCTTGAAATATTCATAAAAGGGATGAGTGGTCGGGGTGTCAAGAAGTAGGATAATATCTTTTTTATGAATGACATACCTTTCTCCCTATTTAACAAAACACCATTTAAAAATATTTTTGTAAGAGATTATGATCAGTTTAGTTGAATTTTTTTTATATTATTTCAAGTTAATACACTGAGTTTCATCCTTTTACGACAGG
>JXOV01010067.1:0-10753 GCA_001014945.1 Clogmia albipunctata | reverse complement strand
ATCCCACGACATCGAGGAGGATGTCCAGGCTGTTAACCACTAGGACACAGAGGCAGATCGAACGTTTTAATTGATTTAAATACATACTTTTGAAGAAAATCAAAATTCCTGAGCGACGCCAGACTATCGGGCATGCCGGATTATCGGAATTCTACTGTACTTCAATAAGACTCCCAAACCCATAACGTTTTTCGTTTTACTCTAAATAAATCAGTTTTATTGAAAATCTAAAATTAAAAACTTTTTACAAATATAGGAAACATTTACGTTTTACTATAAAATACGATGGAATATAGTACGCATATAGTATTTAAAAATAAATCATCCTACATCTAAACAAATTCTTGTTATCTTTTCTCTAAAATTAGATAAATAACACATTTAAAAGCGAGAACATGATTTATTTGAGGAATTTCTAATTATTTTCTCAGTGTAGTCAAGGATATACAAAAATATATTTTTATCAAATTTTTTGCAAAACGTAGTTATTCTATGATTCTATTTTTAGCCAAAAATATGTTGCGAAAAATAATAAATAAACAAAGTTTTAGTTCATGGCGTGTAATCAACTTTAAATATAATAAACTCAATTAAAAATGGATATTTTAATCCGATCTTGATGAGAAAAATTGTGATTGATTTTATTGCAAAATGCGGAAATGAAGAACGAAAAGATGCGAACTGAAGGAGTATGTGGTGATGGTCAAGAAACGGTGGACCTTATGAGAACGTGCTGTTGCATGGATGATCGGCTGAGGGAGGTGTTTCTTTGAAGAGAAGACTGGATGAAAGAGGTGATTACTAAGCGAAAGACGCTCAATTGTTAAAAGGTTTGTTTTTTTTTTAAAAAAAAAGGTACAATAAACAATCATTATTTTTTTTCAAAAATTGTTCTACAAGAGTATCAGTTGTTTGTTAATTAATTATTTTGCCATTTTGAGCAACCTTTCATTTCTGTTCCTTAGCCGAGTGATCAATAGACCACTCATCGCTCGTAATTCGTATTGAAAATTATTATTAAATAAGTCCATGTTATAAACGAATACAACTAAAAAAAATTCTTATGTACTCGATATTTTTCATACAACCCATTTTAATAAAAAAAACGTACTGACAATATAATTTGTATTATTATGAAAAAATCTACGTTTTACTATAAAGTCCACTAAAATACTCGTGTAGTACGCTTAAAATGATTAAAAATAAATCCTCCTAAATCTAAACAAGATGTTGTTATTTTGTTTAGTTTTACGACACATTTCAAAAGTGAGGACATGGTTTATTTTGCGAATACTATACATACGAGTAATTAGTTAATTATTTCTGTAAGAATTTTTGCAGAGAATGATTAAAAGATGCTAATTATAGTCAGATAAGATTATACGCTGCGAATAATAAAAATAAGTAATATATAAATAAATGCTTGTATATATATAAAAATATTCACACCAATCTTGACCATGTGTNCTATACATACGAGTAATTAGTTAATTATTTCTGTAAGAATTTTTGCAGAGAATGATTAAAAGATGCTAATTATAGTCAGATAAGATTATACGCTGCGAATAATAAAAATAAGTAATATATAAATAAATGCTTGTATATATATAAAAATATTCACACCAATCTTGACCATGTGTCCTAAGTTTATTTAATCGACTGAAGGAGTGAAGAGAAAAGGAAATGAAATAAACGTCTCCTCGCATGTTTGATTTGATGACCCCGCAATAGTTTACACGTCTCTCTGTTGTAATTTTTTTGGTCATCAATATATTCATCACAACATCATACAGAATCATATTTAATTGTTAAATAGATTGCTAAATTTATTTCGTTTTCTTATATACATTTCTTTTCGTTCGTTATTACCGGGTGAGAATCAATGCTCAAATTTGTTTGGTTGACAAGACAAAATACATGTACACGTCATAGACGATTGAATTATTTTTAAATTTTACAAAATAAACCATATTGAGCAATTATTATTTAATAAATACACTTTTCCAAGCACATATGAATGTTTATACATATCTACATACTCGTACATATTTAAAAATCTTTACCTAAAGATCAAATCCTGGCTTTTATCGCTTAAAATGGCCAATCAGTGAATAGGTCCGAATTATTTCAGTCGCAAAGTGGCCCTAATAAGCGGCGTGCACTTTATTTGTCTAATAATACGGTTATTTATTAAAATATTTGTTTACATTTAAACGAAATTTACAGTTTGAACATTAAAAAGAATATTAACATTGTTTAGACCACGGGTATTTATAAGATTATTTTAAAAAAATGGATTTCTTGTCAATCGCGTTAAAATCATTGTTTTTAATAAAACGTTATAGTACATTATTTATAACTCTAAAATTAAGTACTCGTACATTTGTAACGGAAATAGTTTATTCGAGTTGGGTTTCCTCAATCCGCGTTTAAAAAGAAGATGATAATCCTCCGCAGACTGAAATGATTAAGTTGACCAAAGTAGTTCGCCACATTATGATTCATTTGGGGTGGAAAGCATACCACGATTTCACAAGAACAGCCAAAGTTTCCGCCAATTTACTGCACTAAACTTTGAACCATGTTGTTTCTGATGTAATTTATGAACCGTATGCTTATTAAATATTACTTGCCTTTTCCGACTTTCTTGCAGCTCAGATAGACACGATTAAGCAATTGGTTAATGAGTTAAATGAAGGATTTATTGCTGTAATATTTGTTAAATTTTAAATATAATAATTATTTTTTTGCAAATCATAAAAATACATAGAAGTTTGGATACTTTTTAAAATTTCGTTTAATTGCTATTTTTTAAGATACGTAGTATTAATAATTATAAAGAAATTCGAAGTTTGTTTAGTCTTACATAATCACCATTAAAATATCAAGAACTTGTAATATGTTAAGTTTTATAAGTGTTCATTTTCTCTTTCGGCTTTTCTAATCCCGTTATGTTGATTATTTGCTCGTTTTTTATTCGATTAACTGAGCCATCAGGAGTTTCTGTTCCAAGCACAATATCTTTCTTTAGGTTTGTTAAGCGGTTGCATTCCTGGATCAGCTTACCCAAATTCGCAGTGGTGGCGTCTTCTGAATCCAGTTTGCTTAATAACCTCGTTTTAATGTCTTTTTCAGTGCCATCTTTTAACCCCAAAATAAATATTAAACATTCAAATTGGTTCACTGACAGTTTCCCAAATTGGCAGTCCTCGCATGCACTATTGACCTTTGCTCCGTACGCCGTGAAATTGTCCTCGCTTTTCTTCTGAATCTGCNACCTCGTTTTAATGTCTTTTTCAGAGACATCTTTTAACCCCAAAATAAATATTAGACATTTAAATTGGTCCACTGATAGCTTCCCAAATTGGCAGTCCTCACATGCTCTATTGACCTTTGCTCCGTACGCCGTGAAATCGTCCTCGCTTTTCTTCTGAATCTGGAAACACTTCCACCTTAAACAAAATTGTGATTCAGAGCGGACAAAGATTTTCTTTAGGATTTCCACTGTTTCACTAAAGTTTTTCTCTTTTGTCTTGGNTTTGCCTTGGCGGGTAGAATGAAATCAGCGTAGCGATCATGAGCAGTGGTGTCTAATTTACGGAGAAGGAGTCTCACCGACCCGGCTAAGNGAAGGAGTCTCACCTTAGCCGGGTCGTCTAGGAATTTAGCGTCTTCTGTGAAAATGTCCGAATATCGATCGTACCACATTTCAAAAGTAGAATGCGCCTCCGGATCATAATTGAATGTTTCAATCGTGTTTGCCAAAGACTCGATTGTAAATTCCGGTCGAGATTCTGGGTGAACTTTGACCTCTTTGTCCCTGCTGATTATTACACTTTTGACCTTATCTATTCCTTAATCCAACGTCGCCAATTGATGCGTCTTTAAGATGAGTACGAACCTAGTAATAAGAAGCTATTTAATATCCCAGAACTCGTCACCAAAAAACACTATCTGAAAATAGAGGTGGTCTTATGTCAATGCATAATAATTGAAACTCACTGGCTGATGTTTAAAACAGAACTCAATTTATTAAAACGAAAAAAAGAAGATTAAATATGAACACCAATAATAATTAAAATAGAAATAATGATAATAATAATTGATGAATAAATAATAAATGATTCGATGATAATATTAATTCGTTGCGGTTGCAACACCTTCCATTCAGCACCGCACACTAAGGCAGTATAGGTATAGCCACTTTAAAAAGCGGGTTTTGTAATTAACTACATGTACAGTTAGTTTAAATAGTCCTTTCTTGAAATTAGGATATAACTTATACAACACATCATATGATATTTTACCTACTGCTCGTATTTTAATACATTCCCAAACTGCATCATAAATTAGACCCCTTATAAACAGTATAAAAACCATTAGTTTACTGCTAATTAATATATTTAATTTAAAATAATTTTCTTTTTATAAATTAATGCAATTATTCTAAAACACTATCAGTTATCAATTATTTTACCCTAAGTTAAGTGGATCGAGAGAATTCTTCTTCTGTTCCTAGCCTTTTGTTCCATTTCACTTGGGGTCGACTTTCCGAGTAGTTGTTTCTGTTTGGCTTTGATTTTTAAACCGACTGATACTATAAGTCAAGATAGTAGCTAAACTAACTAGAGATATTCTTGACATAGGGCTGAGTCTCCCGCTACCAATATACCAGTATAACCAGGACAGAAACGACATAACGACTAAATAATTTACTGATTTTGTTTTAATAATCTGAAATAACACCAAACACCTGTTGATACGTTATCGTGCCCCGTTACAATGATCTTATTCATATAGTTATATATGAATAAGGGCTATAATCCCCGAACGGGTTCTGCGCCAAACCTACCATACCAATCTGAAATTCCCAGAAAAAATTCTGTGTAATGTTTATTGGATGAGCCAGTTCATCTGAATTTCAGAATAGTACGATTTTTGATAGATGGATTATTTTTCGAGTTCAAAAGTAACTAGTACTCGTAACGAATTTGAGTGTAGTGTTTAGTTTTTATTAAAATTTAATATTTATTTTATTTAGGATATAATTTAACATTGAAAGAAAAAGAAAACACTCATTTTGATATAGTACAATTTTATTTGAAGACTGAATGAAACGTTTCTACTTTTTGACTAAACTTTGTCTTAATCCTAGGGCGCGAAGCAGTGCTTTTGGAGAGGGATCCCTTCCTCGGAACCGTCTGAAAACTTCATTTGGATTGCAGGCTCCTCCCAATGCCAGGAAGGTATCCCGATATCTCTGTCCAATTTCCAGTCTGGCCTCTTCGTTCTGTTTCGCCTCGTAAAATGCGCTGTAGACGTCCATCGCCACGATTCTCGACCAAAGATCACTGAAATACGCCGCTCCGTACTCCCCACTGAATATTTTGGTCATTGAGCAAAGCTGGGAATCCTTTTTATCCAGTGGAATAGTCTGATACTCTGGCCAAAGACGACGAACCACTTCCAACCAGAAATCTTTCGTTAAATTCAATTCCAAGTCCAAGGCGCTGTAATAAAGCTCCTGGCACATGTCAAAGCCGGCTAAATGTGTCCTCTGGGTCTGAATTGCCTTTATCACTGTATCAGGAATGTTATCTCCTGACTTGTAGTGACTGGAAATTGACTTTAAAACATCGTTTTCGTACAAGAAATTGGCCAAAACATAGCTCGAAATTTTAACAGCATCCCATTCAATGTTGGAGACTCCTGCAACGTCACAGTAGTTGGCACGAGTCAGTAAATGCTGTAAAATGTACCCGAATTTCTCAAACAGGAGGTGAACATCTCTAAATGACAAAAGACATGGCTTATTGTAGACTTTTTCCGCGGGAAAATTGAAAATCATAACTGCCAAGGATTTCGAGTCGTTCACTTGTGATCGATTGCGAATTCCAATTGCCCATCCCATATTCCCCTCGTCTCTAATCTTTTCATCTTCCCTCGAGTATAAATCTAGATAAAAACCACTAATGTACTTCCCATCGCGATCCAAAACGTCAAAATAGCGGACATCTTCGTGCCAACGATCGAAACTTTCATTCCTTTCGACAATTTTCACTTGGAAGAGTTTATCGACTAGTTCAAACAACCCTGAGAGTACTTTTTGAACGGGGAAGTACTCCCTAATATGCTGCTCGTCGTAGTTTAACAGTTGAAGCTGTTTCCTTCGCCAATACGGAATATCGTGCATTTCGAAACTTTTCGCCTGGAATCCATTTTTGGTTGCGTACTCTTGAAGATCCTTGATTTCCTTGTCCTGAATCGGTTTTGCGTGATCTCGTAAATTGGAAATAACATCTTGAATAACCTCAACTTTTCCAACCATTTTTGTTTCCATCGATTGATCGACAAAGTTTTTATAACCTAAAATATTCGATTGATCTTTTCTCAAGAAACGGATTTCTTCAATTGCTGTGCTGTTTTGCAAGGATTTTTCATTGTAATTTGAAGCCCTTCGATTCTCTGCCTGCCATACGTTCCATCTCTCAGTTCTATTGGGACAGTATTCTAGAAAACTGCGAACACTATCTGATTTTAAACTAACATTCCAGGGTCCTTTCAAAGGTTGCGTTGGATCAGAGGAAAATTTCGACAAAATATCTACAGGGAACTCTCTAACCATCTCAAAATCTGTTATAACTTGCTTAAAAGCGGCATTGGCTTTGTCTACATTAGTCTGGAATTTAGTTTTCTCCTTTTGGAGCTTCACCATTGCGGTTGTGAAGAGGATTTTCTTCATTTCATCCAGTTCCATTCCGTTCATTTTTCCTTCCAACAAATATTTGTCCAAAAGTCTCTTCTGTTCTTCGGTGAAAGCCAGTTCGTCTGCCTTTAGTTTGGCGTCTTTGATAGCCTTGTAAATGGGTAAGCTGTTGAATTTGGCGACTCTAGCTCTCTTTGCTCTGTCGTGAATCGTCATAAAGGACTTTGTCGGCATTAAAGTGCTATTTCCGAGGTAAAGAGCCTTTGCCAGGCCCCATGTTGTCTCTAATGGAGCCCAGAACTTCTCCAGGGGATCGATTACTTCCTTGAAAATGTCCTCGACCTTCTCCTGTCGCACTAAACGGTCCTCCAAGTGCTTGACATTTTTCTCCAAATCAATTGCCTGTTTTCCTATCAAAGACACGCACTTTTCAATGGTGACATTGGAAAATTCCAACAGTCCATCCTCCCTGTGCATGGGATTTGTCTCGGGCAAGTCCTCTCCAATCTCGGGAACCCTAAAAACGAAAACAAATCAATGAAAATATTTATATAACCAAAACAAACACATTTTTACAAAACTATGTAGCCATGGCGCTTCTGGTTGAAGAAGTACGTGGCCCGGTTCAACAGGACACGTTTACCACAGAATGACACCGCCATTCTAGTCCTGTTTATCGGTTTTTAAGGAGAAATGCAAAATTTTGTCGGCAATTTGACACGGAAGTTTTTCGATTAGCTGTCTGTTTCGGAATGTCAAATATCACAGTATGGGTTAAGAAAATGCACTCATTTAGTTTCACAATTTTTAGATTTTTTAACTCAATTTTATTTTTTATAAACAATTTAGCACTAATTAGATCTATAAATAATTAGTAAGAAAAATATCTAATAAAAAATTCTAGTTATCTTAGAATCTTATTTTCAAAAAATAATTCCTAAAATGGAAAATAATAGAATTTAATTTTTATTTGTGCTGAATAAATATTTATTGAACTTAACTACTACAATTTAGCTACTTCTTCGCATGCAGATTTCATAGTGGGGTATTTGAATTTGTATCCTACACTTTGGGTCCTCTTTGGGACGACTTTAGGGCCATTGGTTAGTAAAACAGACCTCTCCTTGCTGAAAATCAAGTCAAACACGAACTCCGGGACCGGAATCATAGCAGGCCTTCGCAGAGCTTTGGCAAAACATTTAGTAAAGTCGAGATTTGTTGAGATTTCGGGAGCGACTCCGTTCAAAACCCCTGAAACGTTTTCGTTTTCAATACTAAATTGGATAAGAGAACAAAGATCATCAATGTGAATCCATGGGAGGATTTGCTGGCCCTTTCCCACTGGTCCTCCCAAGCCGAAGAAAAATGGCCAATAGAGATTGTCAATCATTCCCCCTTTTCTGCCCAAAACGACTCCAGTGCGAATTTTAATGCTTCTGCAAAGTGGGAGAGTATCGGGAACTGTAGCTGCCTTTTCCCACTCCACACAGAGCCTGGACATAAAGTCGTAGCCATCGCCTCCAGTTTCTGATTCGTCGTGTTCTTTTCCATCACAAGGATAGAGGCTGACTCCGGAAATATTGATAAAAGTCACTTTTTTGTCCTTTGCCTTAGTAATTGCCCGCACCATTGCCTGGGTGGTGTTAATGCGGGAGTTCCACACATTTTGCTTGAACCTAAAACCATAGTTTCAGTCATTTTAACCGATTTTTTAAAGGAAATGTGGAATTTTAAAAATACCCTGGAGTCCATCTTCTGGTCGGATCCAACACATTCTGCCCAGCCAGATTAATCACAGCCGTAGTATTTTCCTGCGGCAATCCATTGTTCTCCAACTCATGCCAGGTAATCCTGTTTAATCCGGGCATTCGAGAGATCGAAATTACGTCATAGCCACTTGCTTTTAAAACGGAATTCAGTCGGCTGCCGATGAATCCCGTCCCACCCCCTGCAGAGGAATCAACACTATACAGGTCAGATAGTCAGTTAATACCCACATACCGATCAGAATCTGCTTTGCAGACATTTTTTAAATTAAATTTCTTCTTTTATTTTGTTTTGAGAAAAATGTAAACAAATCAGAACACTGTCATTTTACAGTGAAACCTATACCTGCTCTAGAATAACCTATACCAGATTTTTTTTGTTTAAGACGCACACTGTTGTTTTTCGCTGTCACAACAAACAAAATGTCTACACCTTTAGAAAACTTGGAAACAAATCTCGAATTATTTATCGAAAATGTGCGTCAAATCCGGATTATTGTGAGCGATTTTCAGCCCCAGGGACAAAATGTGTTAAACCAAAAGATGTAGGTAAACAAAAACAGTGTATTAATAAGAGAAATAACGAGAATTTCACATTTTCAGACAAGGTTTGGTTTCTGGCCTCTCAGAAATCGAGAAAATCAAGAACCAGGTCCAGGATGTGCACGTCCCCTTTGAAGTATTTGACTACATTGATAATGGCAAAAACCCGCAGCTGTACACAAAGGACTGTATCGAAAAGGCGTTAACCAAAAACGAGGAAGTCAAAGGAAAGATTGATTCCTACAGAAAGTTCAAAATGAACATGTTGGTCGAGCTTAACAAGCAATTCCCCAACGAACTGAACAAATACCGGGCGATAAGAGGCGACGAATAAATTATTTATAAAAAACGACCTGTTTTTTACTCCTAAACCCCCTCCACAATCACTTTTTCGTTGTTTAAGTTGAGATTATTTTGTTGGGCTTCGCAGATTTACTTTCGTTTTGGCTCTTGGTTTGATGAAATCGGTCGTGAAATGGATCAAAAGGAATTTGAAAGGGGGTTTAAACCATCTGGATGGCATCCAACTCTAGATGCAGATACGGTTATTGAGAATTTTGTCCAGAAAATTCAATCCAGTAAAAATTTTGATTTATTTTAAAGGAATTTATTAATTTTCTCCCATTTTAGTCTCTAACCGTGTCCGTGGAAGTGTGCCCTTTCAAGCTGACATTTCTTATGGATCGGGAGCGAGAATGAAATACGATCTCTATGGATCAAATCTACTCGAAAACTCTCCTCTTTTCATTTTTATCCATGGAGGATATTGGACTGCTCTTTCCAAAGAGGAAAGCGCAGTTATTGTCCAGCCAATGGTCAATTTAGGGGTTAGAGTAGCTGTGATTGGCTATGACCTTTGCCCTGATGTTCTTTTGGAAGAAATTCTAAAAGAAATAAGAGAAGGTCTTTCTCAAATTCTCGAAAAAGCTGGAAAAGAGAAATGTCCCAAAGTTTATATAGCCGGTCATTCCGTTGGCGCTCATATGGCTTTGTCAATGCTTCAGAAAGAGAATCTCAACTCCTTGCCGAACAGTTCATTGATCAAAAACGTCTTCCTCTTGGCGGGAATTTACGATTTAACTGAAGCAAGGAACACAGAAGAAGCGAATCCGAACAATATTCTGGGATTAACAGACGAGAATATCAACCAATTATCGCCTCTTCTGTCCGATTTTGGACATTTGAACGAAATTCTGCCCAATTTAAAGGTCTTCATCATTGTCAGCGAGTTCGATGCCAGAGAATTTGTTGCCCAAGGAAAGAAATTGTTTGAAAAACTGAAGGATCAGACCAATGCGAAGTACATATTTTGCAATGGATTGGACCATTTTGATGTTAAAACTCAACTTGATGATCCAGAGTTCAAAATTACTAAGTTGATTGTTGAGAATTTATAAATTTAGAGGAAATATTTGAATTATCTTTTAATTTCGAACGAATTTATAAACCTATTTCCAAATTTTACACTTTAGTTGATATAAAATAGTATTTTTACACCTTATAATTTTTGAAAAGATGATTATAAATAAATATTTTTTTATGAAATTTTTTGATTAAATCATAATATGTTTTTCTTTTATTTACAAAATATTAATGATTTGATTTTTAAACAGGATTAAAGAATTATCTTGAATTTTTGGTATTCAAATATGCTTATTGGAAATGATAAAAGTATTTTTTAAAAAATAAAATGATGATAATCAGAAACCCTGGTATAATAAGAAAAAGGTAGAACATT
>JXOV01010057.1:6423-21148 GCA_001014945.1 Clogmia albipunctata | reverse complement strand
GAAGAAAGTGTTCCACTGTATCGAAATCATTGTTGTTGCATAGACCGCATTGATTAAATGGAAAGAACCGATGGGACACACCATCAATGAAAATATTCTGGTACCTATTGTTACAGGTGTAGAGCTGAAAGAATACCCGTGCCTTTCCAACAGGTAGTAAAGAGGAACGGAAAAATTCCCTGTCTGAACTGTTCACAAATCTGTAGAGGGGACAGAAGGTAGAGCTGGATATTCGGTCGAGATCCCTGCCTTTGTAAAGGTCGCTCAAATCCCTCAGAAGCCTGTCTGAATCGACCTGCGTATGATTACCACCACAAAGACCCGACCACAATTCCGAATTGTTGGACTTAACAAAAAATGATTTCAATTGTCCAGCCCAATTGTAAACAATGCCCTCAGAATTCCCCGTGTTCACGATTCTTAACTGATTCAGCAGTAGGGCCTTCGGGTAACGGCTGTCATCCATAGCAATCACTTTGAGAAACCAATTCACTGCTCTGCCCACAACATCTACTTTAGACAACCTTTAGGAAATTAATATTTTAACGCTTTAAAATTTTATCATAGGTAAATCGAATTAAAAGGAGATCATATTGAAAAATGAAACATTACATTTCCAAAAAAATTAGTATTTCAATGGTAAGCGAATTTAAGGACAGTCAGCCAGCCCTCGTATATAGTATGTAAAATTTCTTCCAACATTAATATCAGGATCCCATTCCATCTTCTTCTTCTGATCCGTTTTCCAGTATCTATTTGGGGTCAGTTTTCCCAGTACGCATTCCATAATTTCCTATCCTGTGTAGTGTTTTCGTCTAAATTTTCCGCCCATGTCTTTCCGGACCCTCGCCATCCATGTAGTTTTCGGTCTGCCTGGTCTTCTCGGCGGCTCGTCTATTTCAAGAGTTTTTCTGACCATTTGCTCCGCTGGTCGTCTCATAAGGATCCCATTCCATATCATACAAAATAGTTTTGTATGTATATTCTAGATCCGCGAATACAGGAACTGTTAATTGAGACTCTATGTCTTTAGAGTCTCAATTCATTCATCCGAATAATAAAACTATAACAACAAGAAGCGCGAATAAATAACATCTACTGTACCATTATCTCTTGATTATTTACTGGTTAACATAAATCAAATACACGTAATTTATAATAAATTCAATGATTTCCTCTCTTTTTTAGGTTGTTGACCAGATTCAGAGACGACAATCCTACACACAAGGAAATGTTGGCAATTTTGGCAGGAATTACCGAAATTATTAAAGAAAAGAAAGGAACCGAATCTTCCACAGAGTACTTTTTGGGATTGTTGCAGGTTCTGGAGAGTACAAAAGACGATAATAGTAAAATAGCAGCACTGTCGCTATTAACAATGGGCATTAAAACAGTACCAGAAGCAGTTTTAAGGAAAAAGTTTGCTGAAACAGGAAAACTTCTGTTCGAAATAATGGAATATTACGCTGAAAAAGACGATCAAAATGCTTGGAAGCACTTGATCTTCAACATGGGAGTTTTATTACGAAACCAGGAATACACCAGTTGGAATTCGAGTTCGACACAGAAATATTTCGATTCAATTCTTGTGTTCACCACCCATAGTCGCCCGAAGATAAGGAAGAGTGCTCAACAGGCGATAGCAAGCATAATGAGAGGCAGCTCCTTCATGCTGTCTAAAGGCGAAGAAAAGTCTAAAGTGAAATTCCATCCAATGAGTCAAAAAGTAACCAAATTCTGCACTGATCAGTTTAGTGTGGAAAATGTTGCCAACCTTCAAACAGTAGTTCTTCATACTTTGGGACTATTGCAGACTGTGATTGGAGTATTGAAGCCAGAAGATTTGAAAGCGATCTGTGAGAATCTGTTGTCTATAATGACCACATCAAATATTCTTATTCGAACCAATTGCTTCCAAACACTACACTCTCTCTTCTCTTCCGAAGCCCAGAATTTGAATGCTGTTTTAATTGGAAAGCTAATAACAGCGCTTTATGATTACCAACCCGATGCTATGGACAGTAGACAAACTTTGGCTTGGTTGACGGTTATCAAACAAGGCTTAGTTTGCTTGGGATCCCTTGATAAAATTCTGTGCTCAAAGGGAATGGTGAAATTAGTAGAAATTATCACTCAAAATCTGTGGAATTCGGATAAACCGGAGATGTTGGCAGGATGCTCTAATGCAATTAAGGATATTTTAAATGATTGCATTGAACCATGTTTGTCAGATGAAGAATCAGTTGAAATCCATCGACCTTTCATCACAAAAGTTATTGTATCAATTTCAAAAACCCTTTCTGATACTCCTTTTGGATCCTTTGCCCAACAGTTGATGGTTTGCTTGAAACTAATGTTCAAAATTTGTGGAAAATATTTCCAGGAGTCACTAAAGGAGCCTTTAATAACATTGGGAAGTCTCTACAACACTCAAAGCTCTCTAAGAATTCAAATTGAGCATGTGGCTGCAGCGGCAATTGAATCCATGGGCCCTGAAATTGTTTTACAGTCGATTCCTTTGACTGACAGGAATGGGGTTATCTCTTTAAGTCAAACTTGGGTTCTTCCTTTATTAAGAGAGTCAATAAAAAGTGCGAAATTAGACTTTTTCCGAACCAATATTCTCACTTTGGCTGATGATTGTTATTCGAAAAGAGAGAAATATACAAAAGAAGAGAACGTTCCAATGGCTCACACTTATGAACTGTTATGTTGCCAACTTTGGGGCCTTCTTCCAGGCTTTTGTCGATCCCCAATTGATCCGGATAACTTCAAATTCTTAGCCCAAAGAATGGGGAAAGTATTAGACGAAAATGTGGAATTGAGAGCTCCAGTTTTAGACGGATTAAAAGAACTTTGCACAGAGCCAAGTGATGAACTTGTGGAGAAATTAAACAAATATGCAGCAAATTATTTCAAAATCCTTTTAAAATTGTACATAACTAAACCAACTACGAGTTATGAGGCGGAATTGAGAGAATCTACTTTGCAAGTTATTGTTAAATACTTACCTTACTGTCCACCGGCTCATAGAGGGATGTTTTTCAATCAAGCTTTGGAGAAGCTACAAAATGAAGAAGTGGAGAAGTTTTTAGCCGATAGTCTCTTCGATTTAGTGAGATTATTGGCCATTTATCAGAATTCAGAACAGTTAACTGAGCTGTTCCAAAAATACCTGGCTGTTGTGATTAGGAAAGAGAAGAAAAATAAATTCGTAGCCAATGGAGAAAAGGGATTTGCTAAGCAGCAAAAGAAGGCGTATTTGTTCCTTCAGGAAATTCTGTTCAATGAAGATCAGCCTGGTTGTGTGGAGTTTGTAAAGACTAATAAAAGTGCTATTAAAAAGCTGTTATTAACCACATTTTCGGTGACTTCGACTCCAAGCCAGGATTTAAGGTTAAAGTGTTTAAAGAGGATGTTTGATTTACAGAAGAGCCTAACTATTGAAACGGAATTGATTACAAAATCAATTCCAGAATGTGTCCTGGCGTTTGGTAGTTTAAAAAATCAAAAGGAGAATATAGCTGCTGAATTATTGAACATTGTAGCTGAATTGTACAAAAAGGATAATCGGTTAAGTGAGTTTGTGGATTTGTTAATGTCTGGCTTTGCTGGAGATTCAGTTTTAATCACCAATACAATCCTTGTGTTGAGTAATATCTTGATCCAATTCACCGGAGATCTAACTGTTCAAACTTTAGACTTTATCCTAGAACAGGTCCTTCAGTTTGTTACGGTGAAACAGAGAAATGAAGCTGAAGCAGCTGTTGCGTTCGTTTTAATTTATTCTAAAGTTTTACCAATTCCTGTAATAGGGAAAAATTTAGAAAAGATTGTAAAGAGCCTTTCTGCAATGGCTCAAGATACAAAACGGTATTGTCGAATCAAGCTGGGATTCATTTACAAGAAGTTGTGTAAGAAATTCTCTCCACAAATGGTTATTTCCTTAGTTCCAGGGAATGATGAAGGAACTCATAAGCGGTTAAAGTCAATCAAGAAGGAGATGGCCAGGAAGAAGAGACTGAGGCAAGAGTCAGGAAAGGATGATGATGACAATGATGAAGAAGACGATGAAATGGATCAGAAGACACAGACAATTGAGGAAATTCTAGCTGATTCGGATTCTGATTCAGAGTTTGATGAAGCTCCAAAAGAGGAGAAGAAACAGTCGAGAAAGTCTAATAAAAAGCAAGATACTTATATCAAAGAAGATGCAGATACTATTGTAGATTTGGCAGATTTGAACGATATTGGAAAAGTGACCACATCTAAACCGACAAATAGGATAGAACCCATATTAGCGAAGAAAACCAAGGATCCGAATAGGGGTTTCAAAACAAGTGAAGATGGAAGATTGATTATCGACTTTAAAGAATCAAACAACGCTGAATCAAGTTCCGAAGACGACGACGAGGATGATGATGAAGAAATGGACAGACAAGTTACTTTGGAAGAGAGTAGCAGTGATGAAGAAGTGGAATCGAAACCAGCTTCAAGGAAAAGGAAGGCTTCAGAAGCATTGAGCATGGCTTCGGGAAAGACAGGCGCAAGCAGTAAATATCAAACTGGAGGAAAGGGTATTCACAGGAATGTGAATGGATCAGTGAAATCGGGCTATTCGGGACGAATGTCAAGTGCATCAACAAAAGCTTCTGGAGCTACTTTTGGTTCTGAGTTCAAATCGAAGAAGGCGAAAGGTGATGTCAAGAAAGGCAAATTTGATCCTTACGCTTACATCCCATTAAACAAGAGCAGTTTAAATAAAAGGTAAATATTCTTTATTAAATTTAATTAACGTTATTCTATAAATTATATGGTTTAGTGATTTTTACAAATTAAAAAAATACCTGAAATTAAAAAGTTATTGTTTCAAATGTAATTTATTTTACAATAATTTTAATTAAACTTCTTTCTTAATTTTCAGAAAACAAGCGAAGAATGCTGGACAATTTAAGAACATTGTAAATTCAGCCAGGAAAGGAGCAGCCGCAGGATCGAAAACCAGAATATTAAAGATCAACAAGAGATCAAAATAATTTATTTAAGAATTATATTGTCCAAACACTAATAAATCTCTTTTAAGAAATAATTATCAAAGTTTAAAGAGCTGTTGTTCAACATAAGTCCTCTTCCAGTGATTATTTACATTGGTTCCGGTCATAGTGTCCTCTATATAGTCCACCTTGTTGTTTTTATCGATGAGTATCACCGTTCTGGAAAATTAATTAAATGACTATTAGAGAAATTCAAATAAAAAGCAACTCTTTACTTTAGAAAATATTAAGTATTTTAAATTCATAAATAATAAAAATAAATTAATAAAAACTTATAAATAACCATTGATATTTTTAAAAAGATAATAGTAATAAATTTAAAAAAAAAAGTAAAAATATTTATGTATGCAATGTGTGGACTGAATGTTTATTTTATGAGAATGTTAGCACGACAAAAGGCTGCAATAAATTTCTATTAATAAAAACAACAGTTAACACATGATTAACTTACAGTAATTTTTGCAATTCAACCATGATTCATTGCATTGCATTTACAATTAAAAATTTGATATGATTCCTCAACTCGTAAATCATGGCTACATTTTTTCATAATTTATTTAGAAATAAAAATAATTTGGACAGTCAGAATATTAAAATTGAAAGTAGTAAGCCTGAATAATATTTATTCAGTAAAAAAATATATCTAATAAAATTCAAAATAATAAAATAAGATTGATTTACTGGCAATTCTTCTAAATTGACTCAAACGTATAAATATACTCAAAAACCAAAAGCCATACAAACGATTCAGTTTTAAGTCATTCCACTTTCAGTTTTTTTATTATGCGATAAATTCTGTTTTATTTTGGTGAAAGCTATAAGAACAAATCAAATAAATAAATAATGTTGGATATGATAAATAAATCGATAAATAGGTAAAATAAGATAAGTCTTTTGTTTTTCGAAATAATGAAAAAAAACTTTCACTGAAAACAGTTAATAAAGATTCGTTTTGCACTTTCGCATTGAAAGATTAGCTTTTTGACATCGATTTAAGTTACATGATGTCACTTTTTTCGTACTACAGTGAAAAATTTTGAATTTTTATCTCACTAGTGAATGTTTCGAAGTCAAATTTTCGGTGCCATTTTGAGGAATACCGTAAATTTTTTAATTTAGGCTGTGCTAATGTATCCGATGACCTGAAAAAGAGATCACTATAAGAGCCATTTTTTAAAATTAATTTTAGGTGAGTTTTTGAGGAAAGTACAAAAAAAATGTCTTACACGGGTGCACAATGATCAGTTCGCATTAAAAAACCGATCAAAATTAATTACATTGTCAAAAAATTTTTAAATAGCCCAAAAATACATAAACAATACGTATGTATCTCAAATTTCATCAAAATAGGATTGAAATTAAAAAAGTTACAGTTAAAATTGCAAAAATCTATCTATCTATCTTGCCGCTGGTTTGTCATTAATTTTTTTATTACTATATTGTTTGCAGTTAAAGATTGAATTAAGTGAAATTTAGTAAAGGAATATATTTTTTTGGAATTAATTATTAAAAGATATCAATTATTTGATTTTTACGATTCTTAGAAAATATACGTTCAATGTATAATATTTAGGTCTACATACTGTAAAATATAAATTCAGTCCTTGAAACTATTAATATATATTTATATTCATCCAATTCTTTCTAAATAATATATCTGGAGTCATATATTTTGAATAAAAACCAACTTTTGGTGTGAAACTCCCGAAAACGTGATTTAGAATTTTGATTTTTGAATAATTAATATATTTTTGCAATATTTTCCAATTTTTTCAAACTGATATTCTATTTTAATATATATTTTAGTTTGGAGTAGTTCTTTAAATAAATTTGATTAAATTTTAACATATTTTTAAAACATTGCTTCTTTTTTTTGCTTTAATATTTGTTTTTATAAATAAAAATCAATATAAATTATATTTTTCACAGTCAAATTAATTTTTAATCTAATTTGGGCTTTTACTAAATTAAAGAAATTAAAATCAATATTGACTAAAAATTGGCCATTGCGAAAGACCAACATTAAATCGTTATTCTACTTAAATTTAATGGTTTCTTAAAGTATTTACACTTAAATCTTATTAAGTATTCCCATTGTAATGTTTTTTTAAGAAATTTAATCAAAAAATTTTATATTCTGGACTTGTTTCCATTTAATTAATGTTTTATATGCTTTTGATTGTATCTACTCCAAATAATATTATTTTAAATATAATTTAAGAAATGTTTGAAAAAGATACTACTTGTTTTTACATTGTATATGAACTATTTATCAATATATAGGCCAAAACAACACATTTTCAAACACAATCATAAAAAAATTCAGATTAGTAGATAATTGGTACAAATGATTTTGTAAGGAATTTTGACTTTAAAAAAAAATTTTGTTCGTAGGTCGCACTTTTCCGCACGATTTTATGACTGATCTATAAAATACAGTTATTCGACTATGTAGTGGTATATATAACTCGATCTAACTCGATCGAACTCACTTTTGAAAATCTAGTTTAATTTTTTTGGGAGCAATTTTTCCCGCTTTTTTTTAATTCTCAAAAAAATAGTCAAAAGTGATCCTATTAAAGGTATCGTTGTACATTTAATTTAAACATAACATGATGTATCTCAGACATACTGAGAAAAAGTTCACAAATATTTCATTTTACAAAAAGACTTCAATTACAACTGCACTTAAAATGGCCCAAAATACGACTAATATTTTTACTGATTTTTAAGCACTTGTCCAGCGACAGTGCAGTACAATCCAAGTAAAAACGAGTTAATTCTTAAAGGACAGACATCTAGACTATACGAATTTGTTAATATCATAAAGCCCAGTTGAAAATTACATTTGGACTTTTGATCGGTTTTGGAGTCAAAACTGATCATTGTGGGGTGTAGAATCTGTTTTACACATTGGTAGCACAAATCACCATTTTTTTACTCCTTTGTGAACTTGAATTTCAAATGGTCTAGTGCCTTATCTATCTCAGTAATAAAACAAATAGAGATAATTCAGATACAAAAGATTGCAAAAGAAATTATATTTCCTCAATTTCGGTAAAAAAGCTATAATTGATAAATGTATACAAAAATTATCAACAATTCTTGAACATATTTAAAAAAGTCAAGATTAATTTTATAATAAGATAAGATAAATTTTTATAATTAAGAATTAAAAAAAATCAATCAACGATAAAAATGGAGATAATTAAATCTTTCTACCTTGCTCTTGTTCCATATTGCGACGTTGGAAACTCTACGAAGATAGACCCAAGAAGTTCCCAATTTTTACCCCAGGCAGCAGTTCTGGTCTTGAGCTCCTCATCGTCACTGAACACTTCTTTATTGCAAAGCAGTTTCATTAAAGCGTCTATGAGCGACTCCTTATTTTTAGCATGTGTCTTGATCACGTCCTCAAATAACTTTTTCCCGTTGTCCACTTTCTTTAACGGTCTTTCCAGACAACTGTTACTAAATCCCTGGACTTTATTGTTTTCAATTTCAGCGATTTCCTGTGGAGCATTACTGGTGTGTAGAACTCTACAACTTTTGTCCTTTTCACTGCAAAAAATTGATAAAAATAAAGCAAATCATCAAACATTAATTAAGTAAAGACAATAACCCCAACTTCAATTCCGGTTGAACTTTAAATAATACTTTGTTAAGAACAGGTCCTGATACCGCGTGTTTTGCACGTTATTCTCCCAAGCTTTGTTTAAAAATAAATAGCAGTAAACAATCAAATTTATTACACTCCATTTGAATAGAAGTAGAAACATTTACACATAAGTTCAAGGCCGATTTTACGCACGGCCTCTATTTGGGACCATAACCCAAATCTTGTTTTTATACAGGAATTTAAAGCGCCTTTTAACTTCCGTAAATATCTAGCATTTTTCGCAGGTCGATGACCTTTAATAAAATTCCCATATTAATTCAAACCCGTATTTCCAGTATCTTAAATGAAAATAGACGTATTACGATAATACTAAAACTAAAAATGGACATAAGAATCAATTTAAGACGGGTTCATTATTCAAAATTAAATATTCTAAAATCTTTAAATACAAATTTTCCTTGAACTCTATAATATTTTATACAACTGATTTGCAAACACGTTCTAAAGAGCATGATTTTCATTTATGATGACTACTCGTATTTCACAATATTTTGATATCTTAACAATTTATTGAGTTTATCAAAGCCCAGTTTCTCAATTGTATGCTCAGCTCTCCAATGGATATTGGGTCAACACTTAATTCATCTCAATTGGTTAGAAATCAGCCCAATTACTCTTTAATCAAAATGTGTAAAGATGTAGGGGATTTAATTCAACTTTATTTCTATTTTATTTATTAAATTTTTAACTATTTTTTTCAAATTTGGTAGAAAAAACCTAAAAGAAAATATATAGAGTAGAAAATAAATCAGAAAATATAAGATATGTTTATTTTATTACGTTATTCATAATTATCATAATATTTATAAGAATATCTTTGTTAATAGTTATTTAAACAACGTGAAGGAAAAATGAAATATAATTAAACTCGAGTAGAGTTCTAATAGATATGAGTGTTTAATTATGTGTTTTTCCAACTAGTGTTTTACAAGATTTTATTCGCATACTTATAAGTTATTTTTCCGCGAACTATGAAGTAAAGAATAAGAAAACAACCAAGAACTTAANAATTAAACTCGAGTAGAGTTCTAGAAAACGAATGAAATGAGTTTTCTAATAGATACGAGTGTTTAATTATGTGTTTTTCCAACTAGTGTTTTACAAGATTTTATTCGCATACTTATAAGTTATTTTTCCGCGAACTATGAAGTAAAGAATAAGAAAACAACCAAGAACTTAATTAAGGTCTAAGCACATACAATTAAGGAAAGAACTTGTCAAGCGAATAGAATTTTCTGTCTAAATTATTCAATATATCACACAAATAGAGCACCAAGCACTGTATCACTGATATGTGATAGAACTCATAATTTGAACCACATTTAAAAGCCAGAACCAACGTTTAAAACAAAATTTTCTTTTTGTCATTTATTTTGAAAATATTAAATTGATTAATAAGTCATAGTCTACTTTATTCTAGAGACATGAAAAATGCCAAAATATATTTTCCTTCTAAGCTACTAAGGTAAAAAATTACAATTTTTTGAAGATGAATTTTGGTACAAAGTACTAATTTTGTGTATTTACAAGATTTGTAATTGTCTGCGGGTATTGAATTATACTTTATTCAACACTGTACGATTATAAAACAATTTCTAGAGGAAGCATTGGTTACTAAAATGTAATCATTTTTCAACAGAATTGTATAAATATATTAAAACAAAACTATTAAAATTTTAAAAATAAAATGAATATAATGATTAATTATTGAAATTGAAAAGTATCAATACATATCTTTAAATTATATATAGTATATTATGGAGGGCAGTCATATGCCCCTCCACGTACTCGCTCTAGCTCCCCCTACCTATCAAAATTACTGTTCTTAACTAGAAAGTTGGTATCTAATTTGCTTAGAGTATTTTCAATATATTTTAAATGGACTTGTTGGATAGGAAAATATAATTAGCCCGTCATTCAGCACCGCACAATAAGGCAGTATAAATCTCAATATTTTAAGGAAAGGGTTCAATGTTATTTATTTAGTTTACTTAGTTTTTGTTGCAAATTTTTATGTCAAAGTGTCAAGGAAGACAATCAATTTCTTGCGATCGTTGTAAGATCTTTTTTCCTCCGGATTTTCTTCAAATCTTGTTATTGGACATATATCCATAACATGTCTCATTATTTGAAATTCTGCACCACAGTTTCATATCAGTTACCATTCCCCACTAGTTACCCCTAGTTACGGTCATGCCCTGTTCTAAACATGTTTAGGTTGAACCATTGTTTTGTGGTAAACTTAGCTCTATTTTTTTACATTTGTCAAAGAAGATCGAAGACAGTCCACAACTAACCCATCGGTTCTCTTAAGCAACAATTGAGTTAAGCTCCGACTCTTCTAGATCTTAAGTCAGTTTTAAGGACGGGTGGCGAGATTTCTATCTATTACTTGTAGTTCGTTGCTTCAAATCATTGTGTAACCTCTGGGTTCCACCGAGATTTTACAACCAGTATATTGTATTCTTGTTTATTAACGGAAAACAGGTTTTTGCGAATAATGGCGTTCCCGAAATAATAAGTATATCAATCTGCATGTCTATGGAAAGAGGAAATTATTTAGAATTAAATGGTATTTTTTAAATTCTTAAAAAAATATTATTAACGCTGATAATTTGGATTTTAAAGTTAAATTACGCTCCACCTTTCAATTTCGGTTTATTTAATAAATCTATGATCCGCCATAAAACTTAAAAGCCCCTAGCCAATACCTGGGCAGAAAAGAAAGTGAGAGCGACTGGTATTTCAATCAACCCTTGTATGGACACAATTTACTTGTTTCTATCCAGCACATTTTTTTCAATAAAATTCGCGATAAAGGTGCTAATCCAGTTTGATCTTGGAATGAAAAATATCAGTATGAGCTTATAAAACTTTTCCAATGAAAGTAGTGGTTTTTTAACTCTTCTTCCTACTATTAATTATGCAAATTTGATACAGAAACATCATTTTGAAAATAATTATTTAATTCACAAATTAATACCGCTTAAAAACCTTTATATCATTTTCAGATCACATCTTTCGTCCTTGTAATTTGTTGCGCAATAACATTTCGTTGATATTTTGCGCAATTCTTGGCAAAAAATTCAATTAACGCGAATTTTAGTGAAGAAATATACCATTAAATTCTTAATAAAATCCCCTTTTCATAGATATGCAGTTTGATATATTATATCGGAAATACCATTATTCGCAAAAACCTGTTTTCGGCGTTAACAAATAAGAATACAATAGAGGGTAATAAAGGTTTCGGTGAAGACTAGCCATTAAGGTAATCTGTGATCTTGGTAAACTTGCTTGTACTTTTTTAATAACGCCGTCTTTCTCCGAATATCCGGAGAACGATATTACAAATTGCTGGAAGGGGTAATCAGTCCTTTGGAGTTGATATTGTTAATATGTAAATTTATTAGTAACTGTCAGATATTTTCCTCCTGCACTGAGAGACTTCTAATGAAATTGGCGAAGATATTATACAACTCATACGTAATGTAACATTCCTAAATTATTCACTTCTAAACCATTTTCTGTATATTCTATTGGAAAAATATTTCTCACGATTTGTTTCCGGATTTTTAAGGAAAAATATTTTAACTATTTCAATTATCACCTAAAATATCTGCTTTCAAAGTTACCAGAAACTGAAATTTGACATTTGTTCTATATTTTAATAATTAAATTATATCAACAACATGAAGTTTAAGTGTTATTCAGGATTTTTATCCATTTTTTCGTAAATAAATTTATTAGAATGAACTGATTTTTAAATCTAATTACAAAGCTTAGATATCACGTGATTACAAATAAATACATTAAATATTATTCAAATATACTTTCCAAACTAAAACTTCCTATTTAATTTTTGATAAAAACTACTACTGTTGTATATTAATATAAGATTACCAAATTTGTTTATAGATTAGTTTCTATATTTATAAATTATTTGCTGCGAGTATTTATCATGAACACTGTAACTCAATAACAAGAAACTCAAGGTAAGCTCGCAAACCAAACGATAACACAATTTTAAAAACATTATCTATAATATTTCGCAGATAAACTCACTTGAATTGGATCGAAACAAAGTTGAATGCGTTGAAAGGGACTTCGGGTGACAGTAAAGTCTTTGAGTATTCGTAATTATCCATAGACCCGGTTACATAATCGGTGACTATGGGACCCCTGCCTTTTGCTTCAAAGATACGTTGTTCTCCCGGCAAATTCAAGAGTTGTCCAATCTTAATCATGGACTGTTTTTCACTTAGAGCTAACCAGGTTCCTAAAACAAAGAGAATTATGAGAAATGAAGAGATTATCTTAATGAAAACTACAAACCCCCTTCTCTTCCTTCCTCCATGTCTCTTCCTGAAATTGAAAACTAAGTTTTAAAACCAATTTTATTATAAAAAATACTACTCCACCCACCTCCGATCACGTAATCATGGTCACTCCATTTCCCAGCCAATGAAGCTGGTCTTATGTAAAACTCATCACGATTTGAAGCCAAAATCAGCTTGTAGGGATTGGAGTCATCGTTTAGGTTTGTAATGAAAAATATTATGCACATTGTTCACGCAGAAAAGTAACGATCAGCTGCCAGTTGGACTGTTCTCCGAAACTGGAATGAGTAATAATAATTGGAAAATGTCAAAACCGCTACTCTGTTACTACTTTAACGCTATCTTTCAACATTTATCACTCCAATACTGCTACAAAACCTTTTTCGGTCACTCATTCCCCGATAAGAATGGCGTAGTAAGTGGAAGATGATCAGAATTAAATACAACTTATTTACGAGAAGAGCAGCAAAACATTCTAAAGAACATCAATTATCTGTCTTTTTCATTTAACTGATCAATTTCCAATTTATTCCAATTAATTTTATGGTACAATTCCTACTCCATAGCCGACAAATCGAGGCGGAAACACTCCTTTGATTAGATACAGTTTAGAGTTCAACGAAACACGACGCGAATGCACTTTAAACGCCAGTTTTTCATTACCGCCACAAGGTCACCTAATCACGTTGCTGTGATGTCGTAAAAAACAGTAAAGAGGTGAATCAACAGAAAATGATCACACTTGTGGTAGTACAATATAAAAAAAAATGAGAAACACTTGAAGCAAATAACAGATATCAATGAAAAAATTTCCACGTTTGTGTCCCAAGTCAATAAACTTAAGAACTGATCATCTGTTATTTAATTTCTCCTTTTTCGATAAAAACCCTAGGTTTGTAGAATTGAATAAAACTTTTTGCACTTGTATCTCGAAATGAAAGCTTTTTAACATTGATTTGAGTTTCATAAAGTGTCACTTTTTCACACTAGTCAAAATTAATATTTTTTTTTTAAGTTTCGGCATTATTTTGATAAAAAAAATAATCCAGGCCGTTTTATCGATCAAATAACCGTTCAAATACAGATTTGTGTAATGGCCATTTTTTTAAAATTAGCTTTGAATTTTTTAGGAAAGTACACCCTTGTTGAGATAACTTTTATATTGGTACACTATTTTTATAACAAATTTATAAATTATGTTGGTTGAGTGGTAACATATTTGACAGCTTTCTTGGAGGCTTGGGATCGACTGGATCCTTCTTCAACCAGTCTAGGTGCTATCAATTGAATAGTAATACACCGAAAAACATATTCAACGAAAAGTCAAAGCAATTTGGTTAAGATTAAGACTCCCCTTGTTCCTTAAAGGAATTGAATTATTAATTGTTGTTCTATTATAATACCGTCTTTAATAGTTATTTTCAACATTGTATTGAAATTGCTTAGTTTTCAGCATCCGAGGAAGAAATTTTGTCGCAATTCTTCCGTGATGCTGAAGTCCAATTTCAATACAATGTTGAACAATATTTTACATTCTGAGCAAAAAATCGCAATTAAAGTGTGTCATCTAGTAATCATTGGAAATGACAATCATATATATTAATTAAAATTTAATCAAGCATCCCTTTGACAATTATGTCATTTTCACTTTT